>JAXIVJ010011060.1:0-44931 GCA_036785665.1 Chirona hameri
ACACACACACACACACACACACACACACACACACACACACACACACACACACACACACACACACACACACACACACACACACACACACACACACACACACACACACACACACACACACACACACACACACACACACACACACACACACACACACACACACACAATATAAAATCATGATTCCCCCTCCTAAAAAAAAACGCAGGACGTTCAGTGGCGGACGACTGACGGCCCGCTCCCCCGGTCAACAACAACTTTTCGCTGACGGCTGACGGCCTGCAACCCCCCCCCCCCCCGCTCAACCACTCTGAAAATACTACACTGCATTAACCCGCGAGTTTCTGGGGTATATTTCATAACGCGACTTACTGGGGGGGGGGGGGGGGCTATTTTTGCCCTCCCTCTGATCTCCGGAACTACTGGACCGAATGTAAAAATTAAAACGGCATTCGATAGCCCTGGGAAATTTATCGAGGGAAACATAATATTGTTGACCTCCGGGTCACCGATGACGTCACAGGTCAGGTCAAGTACAAAATGTTTGACTGTGTCAAAAGGTCTCTATGGATGGAATTGTGTGTGTGTGTGTGTGTGTGTGTGTGTGTGTGTGTGTGTGTGTGTGGTGTGTGTGTGTGTGTGTGTGTGTGTGTGTGTGTGTGTGTGTGTGTGTGTGTGTGTGTGTGTGTGTGTGTGTGTGTGTGTGTGTGTGTGTGTGTGTGTGTGTGTGTGTGTGTGTGTGTGTGTGTGTGTGTGTGTGTGTGTGTGTGTGTGTGTGTGTGTGTGTGTGTGTGTGTGTGTGTGTGTGTGTGTGTGTGTGTGTGTGTGTGTGTGTGTGTGTGTGTGTGTGTGTGTGTGTGTGTGTGTGTGTGTGTGTGTGTGTGTGTGTGTGTGTGTGTGTGTGTGTGTGTGTGTGTGTGTGTGTGTGTGTGTGTGTGTGTGTGTGTGTGTGTGTGTGTGTGTGTGTGTGTGTGTGTGTGTGTGTGTGTGTGTGTGTGTGTGTGTGTGTGTGTGTGTGTGTGTGTGTGTGTGTGTGTGTGTGTGTGTGTGTGTGTGTGTGTGTGTGTGTGTGTGTGTGTGTGTGTGTGTGTGTGTGTGTGTGTGTGTGTGTGTGTGTGTGTGTGTGTGTGTGTGTGTGTGTGTGTGTGTGTGTGTGTGTGTGTGTGTGTGTGTGTGTGTGTGTGTGTGTGTGTGTGTGTGTGTGTAGGTGAGTGTGTGAACGGTGTATGTTGAGGACATTTGCCCTTCACACACCGGTAAGTCGAGGACCACCGGTGTATGTCGAGGACCGAAAGCCGGTCCTCGACTTTAAAGCTAATCAAGAACCGATAATTAACGTCTTCTCGGTCATCTGACTTAATTTTGAGATGGTCCTCAACATGTACGAAAACCTTACTTTTTCACACATATTGTGTGAATGTGTGTGAACGTCGCTTCAATCTGACGTGTGTGAACTTCAGACGACTGTGGGGGCAGCCATATTGAATGGCACCACCATGATCCGCGCATGAACCTCTCTGGTTTTTCTATTTCAGAATTATTGGAAATTCGTTGCTTTCCTCACTTCCTAATTAATATAACTAATTATTTTAGCCGGCGGAAATATTTAATTCATTTTTCTTATGAAATTTGAGGTATTTGAATCTTACTTTACGAAACTATATTTTCTGCGAAGAAGTCCTGCTGTTCGTCAAGGCCACAGAGATAGCTGTTCGTCAAGGTCATAGAGATAAGGTAGACCCGTCCCTGCCGCGCAGGTATCTGTCATGACGTCACCGGGGGAATACTTATATCCGGCATAGCAAGCTAAATATATGAAACACTACTTTGCAAGTGTCATACATGTCTAACGTACATTATTGCAACGTCAATAATGCATTTTAGACAGTATGAAGTCTCATATTAATGACAAGGAACTCACAGGCATTCAAAAAGTAGTACCCCTGGTGACATCATCAGCGCAGATTATAGATCAGCTTATAGGCATTGGGATGACAACGGCCTGGCCATTCGTAAGCTACACGTTTGTGCCATATTTGTGCGGTTGACGCGTGTGCTGAGTCGGGGCTGGGTTGAAAATTATTAATCTGCAACTGGAGGTAAGGCTTTCATGTGTTTCATTAATTAATGTGGTGTGTTGTATTATTGATCCACCTTTTTACCGGTGGTTTGCCACGTTACCTATCAGAAGGAAAGTAAGGATACAGATTTTTGCCACTGCGGCGCACGGCTGCATAGTGATAGGCGTTTATATTTTGAAAGGATCTGCTACCATCCAAAGCACCAAAGAAGTCAAATTGTAAGAGAAAAGAAATAAGAGAATGAAGCTGAGGGCATAGATTCAGTAACGCACCTCTGGTAGGCAATAGGTGGTAGGTGGAAATTTGGGTAACGGTGGGGCGGGCCAGAGGTGAAAAAACCTCGAGGTTGACACCGACAAAGAGCCAGGCTAACTCACTTCCATTTTTCGCGCTCTTATGGCCAATTACTCTAAAAAGCAAGTTTTTTCTCACGCCTCGGTGACTAACAATATTGATACAAATCGGCACTCTGGTACATTTGGTAAACATGCAACATATTTTGTCAATACGCAGCATATTGTGTCAACACACAGCACATTTTCAACACAACACATTTTATGATTGGTACAATGAGTGCTACACATGAAGATAGGGGTGTCTGAATAATTGTAATCCAGAACCATCAGTGCCTATTTTAACATGGTAACGGGGGGGGGGGGGGTGCCCCAGTGAGCCGAGCCCAGGTGGAAATTTGGGTAACGGTGGGGCTGGCCAGAAGTGAAAAAAACTCGAAGTTGACACCGACAAAGAGCCAGGCTAACTCACTTCCATTTTTCGCGCTCTTATGGCCAATTACTCTAAAAAGCAATTTTTTTCTCACGCCTCGGTGACTAACAATATTGATAAAAATCGGCACTCTGGTACATTTGGTAAACATGCAACATATTTTGTCAACACGCAGCATATTGTGTCAACACACAGCACATTTTCAACACAACACATTTTATGATTGGTACAATGAGTGCTACACATGAAGATAGGGGTGTCTGAATAATTGTACTCCAGAACCATCAGTGCCTATTTTAACATGGTAACGGGGGGGGGGGGGGTGCCCCAGTGAGCCGTTTCCCCCCCCCCCCCCCCCCAGTCAAAAAAATGCTGCCCACCCTGATTTCATTACTTCCATGTCAGTTTCCGATTGATAGGTATTCAATTAAAATAAAATATGCTTACCTGGTGATAAATGTATACAAATCCAATGCAAATGTCATGATATTCCTAAGTTTTAGAATTTCCCAACCAAAATAAGTATCTTTAAATTATTTCCGGAATATCTTGAATTTCAATATCTTTTGAACAATTGCTCATTAGCGACAGAGTGCCGGAGATCTGGGGTTGTTGGATCAGAAATGTCGCCACACAATTTGGAGTGGGTGGGGGCAACTGCTGAACCGATTGTGTTCACATTTGGTGTGTAGTTAGGCAGGGGCTCCGCCACAGGGGGCGGGGGACGTGTGTCCCCTAGGGGCGGATACAGGGGGCCGCGGGGGACGGCCGCCCCCTGCGGGTAGATACAGAGGGGGGCGCCCCCCCCCCCCCTGCACCCCCCCCCCCCCCCCCCCTCCGCACCGAAGGCGCGGAAGGGCCTTGCAAGCAGACCAATTTCCGCGCCGAATGCGCGGAAATAGACATGCTTACAGGGTTGGATATCTGACATTTGCTGCATTCAGACCAGGAGCCGCCCTCAGGCTAGGTGCCGCCCCTGGCCAGGTGCCGCCTTCAGGTCATGTGCCGCCCTCAGGTCATGTGATGCCCTCAGGCCAGATGCCGCCCCCTGGTCAGGTGCCACCTTCAAGCCAGGTGCCGCCCTCAAGGCAGGTGCCGCCCTCAGGCCAGGTCCCGTCATCAGGTCACGTACCGCGTTCTGGCGGGGCACCGCCCTCAGGTCAGATGCCGCCCTCATGCCAGTTGCCGCCCCCTGGTCATGTGCCGCCCCTTAGCCATGTGCCGCTACCTAGCCATGTGCCGCCCTATGGCCAGGTGACGGCGCCCCTCCGGCCAGTGAGGACGCCCCTCCGGCCAGTCACGGTGCTTTTGCGGCCGGTGACGGCATCCCCTGTCAAAGACGGTGCCCCTCCGGCCAGTGACGGTGCCCCTCTGGCTAGTGACGGCGCCCCTCTGACCAGTGACGGCCCCTCTCCGGCCAGTGACGGCGCCCCACCGGAAAATGACGGCGCCCCTCCGCGGCCAGTGACTGCACCCCTCCAGCCAATGACGGCGCCCCTCCGGCCAGTGATGGCGCCCCACCGGCAAATGACGGCGACCCTCTGGCCAGTGACTGCGCCCCTCCACCCAATGACGGCGCCCCGCTGTTCAGTCACGGCGCCCCTCCGTCTAATGACGGCGCCCATCTGACCAGTGACAGCGTCCCTTCGGCTAGTGACGGCGCCCATCTGGCCAGTGATGGCACTCCTCCGGCCAGTGACGCCACTCTTGCGTCCAGTAACGACGCCAGTTACGGTACCCCTTCGGCCAATGGGCACAGACAATGGCGGCAGCCTTCAGGCCAGTGACGGCGCCCCTCTGGCCAGTGACCGCTGGAGGTGCGAGGCTCTCTCAGGCCTTGACAATCGCCCTCTCAGACCAGCCTGGGATCCGCTCAGGCATGGCAAGGGTTCTATCAGGCCTATAAATCATCTAAGGGCCCCTCATGCCGCACGAGGGCCCCTTAGGCTGACAGGGGGCCCGCTCAATCCGACCGAGTTCTCCTTCAGGCCGATCGAGGTCCTCTCAAGCCGACCGAGGACCACTCAGGTTGACTTGACCCATCAGGCCGACCAAGTTCCCCTTCGGGGCGCTGGAGGATCCCCTCAACCCGTCCGTGGGGCCCTCACGCCAACCAAAGGCCCCTCATTCGGAACATAATGGCCCACAGGCTGACAAAGGGTCTCCTCAGGCTGACAAAGGGCTTCCTCAGACCTAGGGCCCCTCAGACCAAGTGATGGCCCTGAAGCCGACCCTTTGTGCATTTCTACGCACGCCACTGAGTGTCACTCATGGGAGACTAGAAGAACAATAGTTTCTGTGATAATGTTCCTTCAATTGAGGTAGAATGATTTATCACTCCGGACGGGGCAGGGGCTGCCCTAAATGACTTTCCCGCTAAAAAAAGTTGAATGCCGAGGCGGAGAAGCTCCTGGAACAGGTGAACAGTCTATCCTCGTGCTGTCAGCTAAAGCTGAGCGCATATTTGTATTTGTTCCAACCTTACGTTTGAAGGTGTCGGCGCCCTTCGCTAAGCAGAGCTGTTTGCATGGACCATATCCGATCGCGCAATATTTGCTGACAGGCGGAATTTAAAGTCATGGATTTACGTGTCACAAACTTTCGGCACGGTCCTCCCCGCGCATTGACTTCATCTTACTCAGGCCGCTGCCACCGATACAGGTCATCCCAGTCAATGGTAAATAGGACGAGTTAGCACGAGTCGCGGCGCCAGCCCCATGCATCAACTCGAACATCTCTCCCTGCCAACTCTTCTTGGTGCAAGAAGAAGTCAGGCGGGCGCGATTGTCAAATGCGCTACGCAGGCACGTAAACAGGATTTTTATCAGGAAGGGGGGGCACCCGGTAGTAAAAAAAAATCGCTCCTCAGCCATATCTTGTTGACGGGGGGGGGGGGGGGGAGGGGTATGGTTGGGTCGTCAGAGATCTCATTTTATCTAGTGTGCATTTATTTTGCTCAGAGGGAGGGGGGGGGGGGGCATGGCCACCGTGCCCCCCCCCCTGGCTACGTCCCTGGCGCTACGGAGAAGAACTTCAACAAGCACCGCAACGACGTAGCTACGATGGAATTTGGACGAGAGGCGCCTCTTCGTCCGTGGAAGATGGAAGCGTCGGCATCTGATGGAAGTGGTAGACAATAATGTCTACCACTTCCATCAGGTATAGATTCAGGCAGAGATTGGGCAAGGTAGATTTCGGCAGGTCAGAGAGGAGAGAGAGAGAGAGAGAGGGGGGTATATTTCAGCAGGCCAGAGAGAGGTGAATGACCTAGCCGTGACATAATTAGTCACATCCACGATCGCACTCGAATATACGTGCTGCTGACGAAAATGCGTGATATTGACGGACGGCATACCTACATGTGAGAGTGCTATACAAATACATTCAGTATCTGTTTATAAATACATTTATAATTTTACTTTTTAGAGAGAAAAAACTGCAAATGAGTAAGCGTAAGAAAATTGACAATTTTTGCAGGAAAATGTATTTTATTAATTAACCTTTAACGCCCCTCTAGGCCCATGGCGTCCTCTTTGACGGCGAAAATGCCGCCCCCTGGGTCAGTCGCCCACCCCATTCGGAAAAATCCTAGATCCGCCCCTGGGTATGTTCGAAGAAACGGCGCCCCAATTTCCCGGAAAAAAATGTGCCCCTATTCCCTGGAAAAAAATGCGCCCCTGTTTCCCGCAAAAAAATGGGCCTCTATGCCCTGCCAACTACGGCGTCTTACTGGTTCGATACACAGTTATGGAAGAAAAATGACGAATGACCTCAGGGTGAATATATTTTACCTCGTGGAGGTCACAGGATAAAAATACTACATGGATCTTTGCATTGGCGGATCCAGAACGTATGGTTTGGGAGGGGGAGGGACATTTCCAAAAAGTCTCGCACAATTCTGAAAATGCATCGGATTTGGCTTGCTTATGTATTGATACCTGATTTAAAGCTAACTTTCCTTAGTAAAAGTTGCTTAGAGATTGTTTTCTATATCAGGACATGTGTCGATCTTGCGCCGATTTCAGGCGGTAAGGGGGGGGGGGGAAATTGCCCATTTTGCCTAACCGTAGATACGCCACGTAGATCCGTAAAATCGTAGATTGCAAAAGATGTGGGACTGGTGAAAATTGGGAAAATTTAGCCATTTCCTGTGGATTTATATACATTTTCATGTTTCCCCAATGACTTATAATTGGGAGGTCACAAAATATACTTCACTTTAGGTCACTGATATAAAAATCATCCGAAATAGCAGAATTGTAGGTGTGTATGACCTGATTGAATCTGTGAGTATCTAAATGATCAGTCAAACAATGTGGCTGCGGCACGACCTTACATTTTTTGGAGGTGAGATCACTAGACTTGACTTAGCAACTTGACCTGAGGAGACCCAAGGTAAACAAATTAACAGGATTTGGGCAATTGATAGGCAAGCAGTTGTACCAAAAATGGCAGCGCGAAATGGCGTCGTTTTCCGCTATTTCCAAAAAACCTAAGGGGGGAGGGTATCCGCCCCCACTGTCGGATCCAGGAGGCGGACATCAGGGGAAAATGCCCCCCCACAGGAATCTAGGGGAGGGGGGGGATGCAATACAAGTATGCCCCCCCCGCGTGTTCCCGGCACTGAACGTGAAAAACAATGATCTTAGGAAAAAACTTCATGAAAACGAAAGTTTTCTCTTAAGTGATTTAATTTTAGTTTGTATGTATCCCTTGCTTTCAATGAGAGACACAACAGCGCACCTGATGCAATTCAAGCAGTCCCGGTGACACTCGCCCCGCTGGGGGGAGGGGGGGGGGGGGAGGGGCAGAATCTGCCACCTACCGGATTTTTTCAATAACTATAAAACTCTAGTAGATATCAACGTGAAACCTATAGTACCTTATACTACATGAATTATACGTCTTCTCACCAAATTTCAATGAAATTAATGGAGTATTTGGGGAGATAATAACGTTTTAATGACGTCATGTTATTCCATTTTTGGTGGAAGAACAATAAATGTTTGATTTTTGTAATAGAGTTTCAAAGCAAATTGCAAATACAAAACGTCAAAAGAAAAGAAATGTCATTCTCTTCCAAATGTCCATCTATAATTTGTTATTTTTTGGGGTTTTTGAACCCCAGAAATATTTTTTTTTCGGAAAAATGTCCTCAAAATTTTTTTATTTGTGAATTCGAAAAGTGAATTTCGTAAGCTCGAATACCAAAATAAGGTGACCGTCGCAAATTCACGGAGGGAAAAATGGGGGCTACCTTTTTGCCACAAAAAGATATCCCCAAAAATGGGGGTACCTTTTTGCCCCCCCCCCCCAGTGGTTTTTCCCTTAAAATAGGCCCTGAGAACCATGCAACGTTGCATCATCTACTGATATTTGTTGTACCTATTGTTATAAGGATGCAAGAATAATGTTTCCATATTCATCCATGATGACATCACTTGCTGATTCCATGGGTGCTGCAAAATAGTTTTGGACAATTGATGTTTCGCGTATTTGAAGTAGGTAATAGAATCAAAGCATCATTCAATATTCCACAAATAAGATAGAAAACACCATTATTATTTTTGGTTCTGACCATATGAGAGCAATAATTTTATCCAACATGATTTTACATGACACAGTATTTTTGCCAGTATTGAATATTTTACCACAAGAACTACAGATGCATGATGCTGTGGCTATTTTGGTCTGGGTATGCCACAAATTGTATGTTATTTTTCAGAATCCAACATGATTTTACATTGGTACAGTTTTTATGCCAGTATTGAATATTTAAACATAATTGTGTTAATTTAATTTTATATGTGATAAGAGATAAAGAGATTGTGCCAAGATACCTGGAAAAGATAACAAGATCCAGCAAATACATTTCACTAAACTTTGGAAACAATACTTGATCGATCAAGAATGTTGGCATTAGGTATCCAAAATTTGACCTATAATTTGGCAAGCTCTTAAGATAGTACTAAAATATAGATAGTACTAGTGGATACTAAAAAAAAATGAGAGGGGAAGTGGTATTTGTTAAAATTTTAAAAAGGGTAAATTCTCTCTTTCATGAAGAAAGGGTAAATTCTCTCTTTTCCCATTCAAAATCATTCCTATCCACTGACCAGGATCCTCCATGATATTTAACAAATTTGGATCTATTAATATCACCATCATCATCATCATACATTTATTTGCCTTGACAATAGGTGAAATTCAGGATGGACACATTGGTGCACGTTGCCATCAAAACAAAAGGATTGGTCCATAAGCTTACGCTTAAATCAGAGCACCTATCCCTTTGATCGCGAAACGCTAGTTGTAGCTATCTACTGACCACCGCGCCACAGCACATGATTTATCGGGATACTGGATTCAGATATTAGGAAGGTAATTCCTGTGATTTTTTTATAATGAAGCTTAGTTGGCAAGGAGTAAGTTGAAAGCACTTGCTTGCAATGTCCTATTATTTCGGGGCAGCCCGCCTGGCCAACCGGGACGTCGCCACGATCCATCCCGGACCGGGGACAAGTGCGGGTTACCGTCCCGGTTGGCCCATAGAAAGTAAGTCGTAATACAAAAACAGATTTGCGTAAGTTATGCACAGCAACCCCATAGAGGTGACCATCTTGACATTTGAACTCAAATGTCATCTTGACATTTGAGTCCGACATTATTCTTTCAACTATTAATAAAAACTGACCTCAGGTCAAGGTCACCAAATAACCTAAATGGGGTATATTGCATATCATCTCACGGGCATTGTCGCCAGAAATCCAATGATGACATTTGAAGGCTCCATTCTGTCGAGGGTTAGGGGCAAATTAGTGCTGATGACCACAGATGATCTCAGGTGACCCTGCAAGTCCCACGGAGTACCTAATTATTTCACCTGAATTGGCAAGAATCGCTGATGGGAACATCTTGAGTATCAGTTTCATGCCAAACATGTCAAAATGAGGCATTTGAAACCTTTGGCAACTTGAAATTGAAATTGAGTCAATTGAGGCAATAGAGGCGAATTTAAGTGCCCAATGCCTTATAATGGGGAGTCCCCAGAGTTGAAGTGATATGGGGTTACCGATATAAAATCCAAGATTTGCAATTTGCAATAAAAAATGCAATTTAGCGAATTCGTATTACCTATTTAGGTGCTACTCAGGATATTCCCAAGCGGAACGCTACGTTATACCTATAACTCGCCCCCCCTTAGAAACATCAATATCGTCAGGTCAGATCGATGGTAAAGTTAGCCGAGGTCAATTCTGTACAAGCAACCACATTTTACAGCGGCCGTGCGCGTCATTACTACATAAACAGACAATGTGCAAGCTCCAGGGTTGTCGCTACCTAGTGGGGGTCGCCCCCACACTTATGGGAATTTTTAACATTACGACTATCGGTATTGCATGACAAAAATTGACTTCAAAGGGCATCCGCCCCCCCCCCCCCCTCCCCCCACACACACACACAGATGATAAGTACTTGATTTGACTTGGCTTTACCTACTTGACCCTTAATAGCCGCTGCCACGTGGACAGGCGGCACGTAGCCAGTATTTCGTCCAGGGGGGGGGGGGGGGGCCTAGAAAGGGCCACTTACCGAGCGTTGAAAGGGCCCCTTTCCAAGCGCTGAAAGGCCCCCCCCCAAAAAAAAAAAACCGGATGAAAAGGCACGTTACAAGGATGGAAAATGCAGTATGACAGGTATGGCATGGGCCATACCAACTTTTAGGAGCTGGAGTTAGCGAACTGCCATAGCAACTTTGGAACGGGCGACACCAATTTGGAATCAGCCAAATTGGAATATTATTTATGCTCAACTTGGAATATTTTGTTTTATGCTCAAGCCTTGGAACTTTTAAACAAATTGCGCCGCAGAGCGGCGCGAACATTTTGAGTCTTATGCCCTGGATATGCATTCTCATCAATGCGTCGCATTGCGCATGGTGCGGACCTCTAAAATTGCTATATTGTGCGTTTAAAAGTGCGGTAAGAAAAGTGTTAAAGTTAACTATTTTGCCCAATTATATAGGAAAGTAGCAACATAACACATACATGCGCCGAGAAACGGGCCGAGTTTTTTCCTAACCCGCATATAATTGAATTTGCAGTTAAATTGCACCGCGAAGCGGCACGAAAATTTTGAGTTGTATTCACTGTACAACTGTATTCTTACTGTTGAAAGGCCCAAGGTCCCTTCAGATCGTCTAGGGGCCCCTCTGACCTTTTCAACGCCCTTCCGACCTGTTCAGGGACTCATCTGGGATCCGCGAAGCGAAAAGGCATGATGTGAAGTGGGTGATATATATAATACAAAGAGGGCTTACTCTACAGGACAAATTAAAATCGGAGCTTTCGGGTATATTGTAGCACCCTGACGAAGCGTGTTATAATATACCCGAAAGCTCCGCTTTTAATATTTGTATTGTGGAGTAAGTCCTCTTTGTATTTAATCGTCATCTGGGATCTCCACGTGCTTTGACCCTTCCGGTCTCACCAGGGACTCCTCTGACCTTCCAAGAAGCCCCTCATGTGTGTCAAGGGGCCCATTCGGCCTGTTCAGAGGTCTTTCCGACCTGGCCAGGGACTGCACTGGCTGCTTTGTCGCCCTACCGACATGCTCAGGGGTAGGGGCGGCGGATTGCCGGGCGCAGGGTATCCAAAATTCCCACCTCCCAGTTGAAAATCCTGGGGAGGGGTGGAAGGGTCATTTTGCCCCCCAAATTGAGCAGGCCAAAATCTGGGGAGGGGCAAAATTACCTTTATGCCCCCCAGGATTTTCGACTGGGGAGCATTTTGGGTACCCTGCCCCCGCAATCCGCCACCCCTGCTCAGGGGCCCCTCCGACCTGCCCAGGGGCCCCTCCAGTCTGGCTAGGAACTCATCCGACATGTTCAAGGGGCCTTCCGACCGGCCCAGGCACCCTTTCGGTCTAGCCAAGGGCCCCTCTGACTTGCCCAGGACCCCCCCCCCCCCCGATCTGCCCAGCGACTCTTCTGGTCGGCCTGCGCTGGCTGCTTTGTCGCCCTGCCGACATGCTCAAGGGGCCCTCCGACCTCCCTGGGGCTCCTCCGTGCTGGCCAGGGGCCAATTCGGCATGTTCAAGGGCCCTTCTTACCCGCACAGGGGTCCTTTCGGTCTGGTCAGGGGCCCTCCGATCTGCACAGAGGCCCTTTTAACTTTCCAGGGGCCCTCTGGTCTCTCCAGGGGCCCTCTAGCCTTCTAAGGGGTCCTTTCGACCTGGCAAGGGATAGCGCTGGCTGCTTTGTTGCCTTGCGACATGCTCCGAGGGCCCTCCGACCTGCCCTGGGGCCCCTCCGTGCTGACTAGGGGCCCATTCGGCATGTTCAGGGGCCCTGCTGACCCATCTAGGGGCCCTTTTGGTCTGGTCAGGGGCCCCTCTGACCTGCACAAGGACCCTTTTAACTTCCCAGGGGCCCTCTGGTCTGTCCAGGGGCCCTCTAACCTGCTCAGGGGCCCTTATGACCTGGCAAGGGACTGCGTTGGCCGCTATGTCACCCTGTTGACATGCTCAGGGGCCTCTCGACCTGCCCAGGGGCCCCTCTGTGCTGGTTAGGGGCCCATTCGGCGTGTTCAGGGGGCCTATTCGACGTGCTCAGTGGGCCCTCTGACCCACTCAGGGGCCCTTTTGGTCTGGCCAAGGCCCCTCTGACATGCACAGGGGTCTTTTGAACGTCTAAGGGCCCTCTGGTCTTTCAGAGAGGACCCTGATGGCCCTAAAGGACATCTGAAGTCCTCTTTCGCCCGGTCTCATCGGCCCTTTTCGGCGCGCGCAGTGCGCCGAAAGGGGCCCTCGCGCGCCGAAAAGGGCCCTCCTGGCCTCCAGGGGGGGGGGGCACCCTTGGCTACGCGCCTGCACGTGGATGACCTCAATCAATATCTATATCTGTAACTTCACACTGCCTGGCCACGCGCGTGACAGGGGCCCTGGGTACGTCCAAGATATCCCGCGCCGTGCCGGTGCTCGGCGCCACCTTCGACGTGCCGGGGGGGGCGTTTCGACGCCCCCTTCTAACTCTGCTCCTAGGCAATGTAGCGCAAAACGAAAAACAGCGTTGAAAAGCTCGTCAAAAATGATTTAGAAACTACTTCAGTCATTTTTTCGCTCAGGTTATTATTGAGGTCACCAGAGGTCATCATAGGTCAAATTTTCCCGTTTTAGGTAACTTTATCCTGAAATCCCACGGTATCTCGGGAACTATGATAGCTAGGACGAAACCGAAAAAAGCAATAGATAGCTCTTGAAACGCTCCAGCAACGTTTTACCGTCAGATTTGAGTTCAGGTCAATAGTTGAGGCTCCAGAGGTCATCAAAGGTCAAAATGGCTGTTATCTTGGGAAAAGTTTTTCGCGAATAACTTTTTTGCTATTCAAGATAGAGCATTGATTGTGGTTCCATAGTGTTTCCATCGGCAAGGCGCATCGAAAAATATACATCTTGACCTTGGAAAGTCAATTAAAAAAATTTGACCTCAGGTGAAGGTCACATGGTGACCAAGTCGGTCACGGTGGGTCATGTTGCATATAGGTTGATGCGGCTTGACGAGAAAATCACATTCGGGCCTTCTTCAAGTTTCTATCTCTCTTCGATCAAAAGTTATTGGCAAAAAAGTGTATGTGACCTCATGTGACCTCGGATGACCTTGTGGGGGGTCAAATAAACCAAAATAGTATCTGGGTAATGAAGAATGGTCTATTAACACATGATCCTGAAGAAAAAACGTTGATTGGATGCGTTTACATGGAAAGCAAAGCATTTCAATATTTCCCCATTGACTTATAATGGGGAAGGTCACGTGATCGATCAGACCTTAGGTCACCGAATAAAAAAATCCGAGATACGGAAATTGTAGGTAATGATATCCTTATCAAACTCTAAAAGTTTAAAAGTGATCACCCGGAAACTGTAGACGTGGCACGACCACAAACTTTTCTGAGGTTGGGTCACGTGACCTGACCTGGTGACCTGACCTGATAAGACCTGAAACTTTTGGTTTCACAAAAGTTGTAAAAATGTTCAGCGGACAGGTACTGAAAATTTTAGCTACCTGGCTTCAACGGTGTTTTAGCTATTGGCAAAAAACGGAGGGGGGGGGGCGTCTAAACGCCCCCCCCCCCCCCGGCACGGCGCGGGATATGACATTTGCATATGTTCATAGAATAGATAAAATTGTGACAAGCCGTTTGACCCCATAACCAAATTTTTCCGAACAATACTTCCTGAGATCTGGGCCGAGTTGCCCATCCGTCGGATAGGCAGTTTGCTGTGACGGGGATCTACTTTCAGTGGGCGAATAATCAGCTGATTGTCGGTCCTCATAATTCACGAAATGTACACGTATTTCACACAGCCGGTCCTCGGATTCCGGTGAGGTCCTCGACATTCCGACCTCATGGCATTTCTTTCCTAAAACGATTCTGACAAATTTCAAACGTCAGGGTACCTCTATTCGTCACACATTTTAAGCGCCTGCATTTTGGCGGGCCTCAGGCAACCGCAACAGGTGGTCCTCTAGATACACGGTACAGACAAGGTGCTCGTCTTACACCGTACACACGTATAGGTGTGTGTGTGTGTGTGTGTGTGTGTGTGTGTGTGTGTGTGTGTGTGTGTGTGTGTGTGTGTGTGTGTGTGTGTGTGTGTGTGTGTGTGTGTGTGTGTGTGTGTGTGTGTGTGTGTGTGTGTGTGTGTGTGTGTGTGTGTGTGTGTGTGTGTGTGTGTGTGTGTGTGTGTGTGTGTGTGTGTGTGTGTGTGTGTGTGTGTGTGTGTGTGTGTGTGTGTGTGTGTGTGTGTGTGTGTGTGTGTGTGTGTGTGTGTGTGTGTGTGTGTGTGTGTGTGTGTGTGTGTGTGTGTGTGTGTGTGTGTGTGTGTGTGTGTGTGTGTGTGTGTGTGTGTGTGTGTGTGTGTGTGTGTGTGTGTGTGTGTGTGTGTGTGTGTGTGTGTGTGTGTGTGTGTGTGTGTGTGTGTGTGTGTGTGTGTGTGTGTGTGTGTGTGTGTGTGTGTGTGTGTGTGTGTGTGTGTGTGTGTGTGTGTGTGTGTGTGTGTGTGTGTGTGTGTGTGTGTGTGTGTGTGTGTGTGTGTGTGTGTGTGTGTGTGTGTGTGTGTGTGTGTGTGTGTGTGTGTGTGTGTGTGTGTGTGTGTGTGTGTGTGTGTGTGTGTGTGTGTGTGTGTGTGTGTGTGTGTGTGTGTGTGTGTGTGTGTGTGTGTGTGTGTGTGTGTGTGTGTGTGTGTGTGTGTGTGTGTGTGTGTGTGTGTGTGTGTGTGTGTGTGTGTGTGTGTGTGTGTGTGTGTGTGTGTGTGTGTGTGTGTGTGTGTGTGTGTGTGTGTGTGTGTGTGTGTGTGTGTGTGTGTGTGTGTGTGTGTGTGTGTGTGTGTGTGTGTGTGTGTGTGTGTGTGTGTGTGTGTGTGTGTGTGTGTGTGTGTGTGTGTGTGTGTGTGTGTGTGTGTGTGTGTGTGTGTGTGTGTGTGTGTGTGTGTGTGTGTGTGTGTGTGTGTGTGTGTGTGTGTGTGTGTGTGTGTGTGTGTGTGTGTGTGTGTGTGTGTGTGTGTGTGTGTGTGTGTGTGTGTGTGTGTGTGTGTGTGTGTGTGTGTGTGTGTGTGTGTGTGTGTGTGTGTGTGTGTGTGTGTGTGTGTGTGTGTGTGTGTGTGTGTGTGTGTGTGTGTGTGTGTGTGTGTGTGTGTGTGTGTGTGTGTGTGTGTGTGTGTGTGTGTGTGTGTGTGTGTGTGTGTGTGTGTGTGTGTGTGTGTGTGTGTGTGTGTGTGTGTGTGTGTGTGTGTGTGTGTGTGTGTGTGTGTGTGTGTGTGTGTGTGTGTGTGTGTGTGTGTGTGTGTGTGTGTGTGTGTGTGTGTGTGTGTGTGTGTGTGTGTGTGTGTGTGTGTGTGTGTGTGTGTGTGTGTGTGTGTGTGTGTGTGTGTGTGTGTGTGTGTGTGTGTGTGTGTGTGTGTGTGTGTGTGTGTGTGTGTGTGTGTGTGTGTGTGTGTGTGTGTGTGTGTGTGTGTGTGTGTGTGTGTGTGTGTGTGTGTGTGTGTGTGTGTGTGTGTGTGTGTGTGTGTGTGTGTGTGTGTGTGTGTGTGTGTGTGTGTGTGTGTGTGTGTGTGTGTGTGTGTGTGTGTGTGTGTGTGTGTGTGTGTGTGTGTGTGTGTGTGTGTGTGTGTGTGTGTGTGTGTGTGTGTGTGTGTGTGTGTGTGTGTGTGTGTGTGTGTGTTTGAGGTCCGGTCAGCGCTTCACGTGGCCCCTCACACTGCGACTATGCTCGACTCACCAAAAAGTTTTCCAGCACATATCCCTCTTTACCAGGTTTTCAGGAGATGGCCCTCCTTACCAGGAAGTTTTCCAACAGTTCGCCGTCCTTACCAGTAATGTTTACAAAAGGTCATCCTCCTAGTCCTTACCAGGAAGTTTTCCAGCAGGTCTCCGTCTTTCCAGCCGGCCCTCCAGTCGGGGAAACGCAGTAGGCCAGTCAGGTCAGTGAAGGCTGGCTGAGGCTGATCAGCAGACGCTAGGAATGACACCAGAGTGGCGGAGTAGGCCGTGTACATCAGCAGACCCAGCACCAGCCCGCTGAGGAAGGCGATACGAGAGGAGAGTGCGCTGGGTGTCACCTGGGGACAGCGAGCCAGCGGTTACTCACCGAACTCACATGTGCCAATAGATGGCGCTAGGCGTTAACAGCTGCCTCATAAGTTTCTTTGCGGCCGAAATCCATATTTGCACTTTCCAGCGCCATTCAAATGTGTCGGGGGTCCAGATTTCAGGGGCGACAGTCTGCCATCCCAGTTTGACGGTAGGGGTGGCAGTCTGCCACCCCAGTTTGACGGCAGGGGGGGAGGGGCAGTCTGCCACCCCAGTTTGACGGCAGGGGGGGGGGGGCAGTCTGCCACCCCAGTTTGACGGCAGGGGTGACAGTCTGCCGCCCCAGTTTGACGGCAGGGGTGGCAGTCTGCCACCCCAGTTTGACGGCAGGGGTGGCAGTCTGCCACCCCAGTTTGACGGCAGGGGTGGCAGTCTGCCACCCCAGTTTGACGGCAGGGGTGGCAGTCTGCCACCCCAGTTTGACGGCAGGGGTGGCAGTCTGCCACCCCAGTTTGACGGCAGGGGTGGCAGTCTGCCACCCCAGTTTGACGGCAGTGGTGGCAGTTAGAGCCCTTCATGGAATGGGAATCCCATATGGGAACGGAAATGGGATGGAAATGGGTGGGAATGGGGCAATTCTTTTGAAATGTAACGGGTTGGAACGGGTTTGGGACAGGCCATAGCATTTGTTAGCACTAAAAAGGGTGAAATATGCTGAAACGGGTGGGAATGGGAATGGGTCAGTTATTATTTCGGATTGGAATGGGTTTGGGTCTGGCTGAATGGCCCGGCATGGGATGGAACGGGATGGGGGCTGAAAATATGTCCCATGAAGTGCTCTAGTGGCAGTCTGCCACCCCATCCTTGTAATGTTACTCTCGAGAGTAGAGGGCACTGGGTGTTGCCTAAGAAGGGGATCAGATATCACTTTGTAGAACGCTATGACCATCCTTTCACATAAGTGGGAAAAATGTATATTTTAAGTCCATATGATATCAGTTAGTTTGCGGTGCATACATCAATGGAGAATGTAAAATAAAAATAAAATTAGTTTACATAAATTTCACCGACTTGTATGCTTCCTTATGCCATTGATCACAACATGAATACCACTAAACATACTAATTTCTTTCAAATGAACGGAAGGTGTTACTTTCATCAAGTAAACTCCATTGTTGCGTGGAATTGCAGTGCAAAGGGCGGTGTATTTAAAAGGGGTTCTTTGATAAATCTGATTGACACTCACGAAATAGACAGCATCCAGATTGCCTTTGAAGTTTCCAAATCCTAGATTAGTTCCAATTTCATAAAGGTGTAACAAATAATTCTGATCGCTTTTATTGCTAATTAGCTATGAATATTCCCAACAAGTTATTGATAAAACTTCGAAACATTTCAGTAGCCGAAATTGGTGGCTGCGACGACTTTTATCGAAAACTACGGGATGAAAAGCGGATTGTTTTTGGTTTGTTTAAGCTTTTCGAAGCGATTCCAATTTAGTTTTGCAAACTTGATGCGTTGGTATGCGTTGCCCGTTGGTGAATTATTAAGTTATCCGTGACATTCGCTACTTCACCGTCTGAACTGACCGACATTTGTTTCAAACAGCACAACTTCGTGCGACTTGCGTCATATATTATGGCTACTCGAATATGCCGGTTGCTTACTGACTATTTAACATTGGCTTGATGACAATGTTTCCGCCCATTTCGCCCACCGTTGACTCAAATTGGTTTCAACATGCAAGCCGAATACTGGTGCCCAGCAAGGTATGGCTCAAGCATTTTGCGTGTGCAAGACAATAAAAGTGGTGCATTTTTAGTATAGGTATTGCAGTGGTTACTAAACTTGACCCACCTACACGGAGCAGAGGTACAGGTTCCACCCAGTCGTATTGTTATAATGGACTAGTTGCGGGTAACTAACCCACTACTTTTATGTATTTGATGAAAAACAAATGAATACAAAATATTTTCTACATTGTCACTTGACTATAAATTCCTCCAGATTATCAGTTTTTAAAATAATAATTAATATTTACGTAATTTATTATTCTGCTCTCTGATTGGTCGTGACGTCAGATGGCAATAGTTCAGGCGACCAAAGTGACTAGAGGTAATCTTGGGCGGCTCGGTTGACACATTTATTTTTAATCTGGAGGTTCATCAGAAAAATAAACAGCATACTTATCGCACGCAAATTAAAGCACGTGAAACGGATAATTTAACCAGATGTCATTTCATTTTAAATCACGTGGCTTTTCAGAAACAAGCATCCACTTAAAGGAAACGGTCCACCTTGAAAAAAATCTCAGAAATGATTGAGAAAAGGCTAGAAATTAATTATCATGTTACTAGTAAGCCATACAAATATATATGAACGCGGAAAAGACAAATTATAATGTCAGTTATTTGGTTCCAATTCAGTCGTTTTCCTCTGAATGGAGTGAATTAATGCGAAATCAGGACATCTGCACGTACGTAACGTATAATTTCCCTAAGAATATTGCTGAGAAAAGTGTTTATAGACGATTTTAGCGATATATCTCTCAAAGTTAATTTGGGCAATGAAGGGAATAAGGTACTGAAACAGCATGCTCTTGTCCAGCGCTATATATTGCAATGTTTATATTACTTATTCCCCAAGCAAACGTCATAATCATACGTAAAATCAGCCAATCAGCGATAGGAGCCCACGACGGATGCTCGTCCCGGCTTCTACGACTCCGGTAAGACGATGGGGTGGGGGACAATTTTGTAAGGTGCCAATTTTGTAAGGTGCCAAAAACAAGGATAATTTTTCATAATGCTTTTTTTTTTAATTATAAAAAAGCGAAATGAACTCAAAAATGATTAAAAACTAAAACAATTAAGCTAATGTCCTTGCAGTTGTGATGTCACGACCATAGTGAAAATCGAAAGTGCCGTCACAAATCACGAGTGTCGTGACATCACAAACAAAATAAAGATTTTTTTTTTTAATATGAGTAGTTAAGAGGAAGTTTTAGGACAGAGGCAGGGGTGGGAAATCCCTCATTCCTTCTGGGGTATCCCAGTAGGTAGCAGAATCAGCTCACACAGCCATTCCTTTTGTAGCAAAATCAGCCAAACGTGTTGAGCTTGGTACATGTGTGTTTACTTTCAAACTACAATAAACTTTGTCCAGCAACGGATTGTTTTTTTCTTCAATGAAGGCTTTTATGAAAATATGCGCTGGAGGAGCGATGTGGTGGAGGGTTTCAATTTATGTGTAAAACTGCAGCTCTAGACGGTCTCGTTTTGGTACAATTCGGCACTTTTTGTAGCAGATTCATTGTAGCCATCACAATTTCTTCATACTGTGAGTCGTGTATTTTACTGTATCTGCTACAGTCGTTTTAACAAAATTCTTTCTACCAATCTTGTTGGAATGGAGCTAGATATTTTTTGACATTTATGTTTAGTTAGACAGTTTTTTTTTAGTTTTTTTAGACAGACAGTTTGCTGACATGTTTTTTAGACAGACAGTTTGCGCAGTTTTTTCCTAGTTTCACCAAAACCAAGCACCAAACAACAAATTATTTATTCTGAGCAACTCTTATTTTTGCCATACAGCACTATCCATTCAACTGATGCGTCGGGATTCGGGAAAGACATTTACAAGGCCCTATAAGGAGGTAGTCATCCGGCGATTTGACCGAATCCGACTCAGAGGTGATGACGTCATCTAAATGCAGAATCCCTTGCCCCTATACAAATCAATAATAACTCGTTATTTTCTAAAGACTATATAGATAGTTCTACCCAGCTGATGTACATGAAACATGCCTTGAAAGAAATACCGATTCAAAGTCTCTAACTTATCTAAAAGCATTTTGCTCCTAAGTCACTCCTATTTTGACAGCGAAGGGGCAAAATGTTACTCCTTTGCTAATGTTAAAAGCCATATATAAACCGCGCCACAAATATCGATGCGCCAAAATCTTCTGTATGGATGACGTCATGCCTGTAGCCAATTGAACCTATGGCGGCTGCAGGGATGACAACCCCCGATGACATTTCAAATATTGCAAATTCTGATTCGGAGCCGTGAAGAGCTAGGTTGTGTCCATACATAGGTTGTTTTCTGTTTTTTGTTGATAAAAACGCGTTTTGGATCTGTCAAACGATGCCTCGACTGAAGGGTGCAGGTTACTCGAGACTGAAGATGGATGAGGTGCGGTCATGATAACTGTTTGTACAGTGGCGTTCAGTACATCATGAACAGGCATATCGCGGCCCGGCATCCGGGTCAAGAAGTGAAGATTTTGGGATGTATGGATAACTTTCTCCTGCAGGTGAGATTTTAAGACGGACATTCTGAACATACACAAATTGGTATAAGTACACTGCCTAGACTAGTAGGGGAAAGCCTTTACTTGATAAGGTTACCCAGCCAGTAGGAGTAATACTTCAGTAACGCACCTCCCCAGTTTATCGTGGTCTTGAAGTACCTATTAGAAGAAGAATTAGTCAGCTGACAGTATATTTTATTGCTGTCCCATTTGGGGCAGGATTTGGGCTGCCCCAAATATCTTGTCGATGTTCCTGCCACGTTTTGCACACTGGGTGGCGGCCACTGTGCGGCAAACCTTCTGGTCTCAAATACAAGTCCTGCGCTCCACCAGGAACAGAGTTTTAGTGAGAGCGTAATAGGGTTTAGTGGTTGACTTGTGTTTTCACTCTGCAATGCCAATAAAACATATTGTCAGCTGACTAATTCTTCTTCTAATAGGTACCTCAAGACTACAATACACTGGGGAGGTGCGTTGCTGAAGTATTACCCCAGTAGGCACCTTTACCTAGGTCAATGTGTACTACACATTGACCTACGTAAAGGTGACCTGTGTAGCGACCTTTACATTGCCTATGTTTGTTACAATATTGATGTCCTGCTGGAAATTGGTCTGTTTGATGGTCATTTTGCTATGAATATCAGTCACCTAAGATAGGAACAGTGTTAATCTCTGGCAGACTTTTGTTGACTTTTGTTGTTTGATCCCCCATATACTAGTACAGTCACGAGGCAGCGGTGGTCAAGGTTGGCAATATGCATTTCTCCTGTTATGACATCACATCAAGTGCTACTTGACATGACCAGTTTTGTAGATTAACTAGGCTTTGGAGGCCAAAACACCAAGTTGTGCGCAAATATAAATTACATTTTGTATCCATTGATAACAAAATTGTCTAGTAAAACGATCAGGATTGCAAATTATTGCTCATCAAAAAGGGACCATTTTTTACTATTCTCTACCACCCCTGCACAATCTATGAGTTGTTGACGTCACAAAGCATTTGGCAGTAATATGGCTGGCCAATGGCGGCTATGGAGGTGACACCCCCTGGCTGGTGTTGATATTGGTACCTTGTCACATGTCAGTGTCTTATGTATGCAAACTATTAGGTAAACTAGTGGTATGAAAAAACATACATTTACATCATGTTGACATCACTTTAATATAGCAAAATCTGAATTTGTTGTTTCAGTGGTTCAGGGTTCAGTTTCACATCTCAGGTATGCTTGTGACTCCCCTAATATAACCCTTACAAAATGTGAAGAGTTACATGCCTCACTAAAAAGTAGGTATTTTAGGATTTTGGTTACATAATGGCAGTTGACAAGCATTTTCCTGAAGCCCACCAAAGTATGATGTTGATGTTGTTTCTGTGTGCATATGGTGTGTGTGTTTGTGTGTGAACTGTGAGTAACAACAAATTTTTCCTTGGACACTCCATATTTGAGAATGTGGCATTGAAATTGGCATCTCTGGCTCTGGTGATCATAAATGGCTCTGGTGATCATAAATATATTTTTTTTTAGCATCAACTGGTTCAAGTGTTATAATCCTGTCAAACATAAAGTCTGTGTCTAAGCCTTATAAGTATTCGGTAATGGTGCTTGATTACTTACTGGTAGACACCATTTACTTGGAGACAGCGAGAAACCATGAGAAAACCTTAAAATATTCCTTATGTTATGTCAGCAAAACAAGTTGATGTTGTCCTATGTGTGTGTGTGTCCTGGGTGATGCTGACATTAACATTCCTGTTTTAACTATGGTGATTGTCTTTCACCATGCTCAGTCACCGTGTGGCTGCAACACATGCAGCTGAGTGTGATGTGGTGCAAGAAGCACCTTGTGTCTCTGAAGGCAGCACATCGACCCACAAGCTGCAGCAGAGCTTGACATGGAGGAAATGGACAAGGATCCTGCAGAAGTGGCACCTGCACCTGCAAATTCCAGTATCTTCTACTTTATGGCTGATTAAAATTTTGGAGTGAAAAATAATCCTTGCAGCACTTTCATTGGATGCTGGTCAATCTTTATTGGCAACCCATAATCTATGCAAATCATACTAATCTTACATTTACCTGTTGATGATGATGGCTGCTCAGATCTCAGATGTTGCTCAGATGTTGAATGATGCAAGTAGAATGTGACAATTTGACTGGTACGTTGCCCTCCATGCTTATTTTCGAGCCCACTACACTGTGTCACTGTTTTAACCGCAGGATGTTCGAGCCTGGATCATCAAATCCGGCGAAGAACACAATCCCTGTGACATAATGGACTTTGCGTATCAGTGTCATACAATCTCTGCGACCTTATCTGACTTTCATGCTCTTGTTTACAGCGGAGAGCCTAGAACAGGCGAACAGTGAGAACGCCGCACCAGAGCGGCGCCACCATGCGTCGGAGGGGAGTATGGACGTTGTGAAAACGGCATGTCCAGCCTCCACCGGAAAGTTGACGCCCCTCATGGCCATTCAAGGTCAACAGAGCAGTCAGCTTGCATCAATCCTAACCATCATGAAAAAGATGAAGGGATTAGAGTCAGTGGGCAATATGATATTCTGTCTACGTCACGTCACGTGACCACAAAGTCCACGTGGCTCGTGACGTCGCGCGCCGGTTTTCTACCGTGCGCGCCGGGCTGACGCTGCTGCCAGTTTTTTTTTTGTGTCAGCCTGCAGAGAGAGAGAGAGAGAGAGAGAGAGGAGAGATGAGAGAGAGAGAGAGAGAGAGATGAGAGAGAGAGAGAGAGAGAGACGAGAGAGATGAGAGAGAGAGAGAGAGAGAGAGACGAGAGAGAGAGAGAGAGAGAGAGAGAGAGAGAGAGAGAGAGAGAGAGAGAGAGAGAGAGGAGAGAGAGATGAGGAGAGAGAGAGAGATGAGAGGAGAGAGAGGAGAGAGAGAGAGAGAGAGAGAGAGAGGAAGGAGGAGAGGAGTGAGAGAGAGAGGAGAGAGAGAGAGAGATGAGAGAGAGAGAGAGAGAGAGAGAAGAGATGAGCAAAAGCGCTACTAAATCGTTTAAATGGTTTGAATTATTTCTGATGACAATTGTATACAGCATTTGAGTTGTTTTATTATAAATGGCTGGAAAAAGAGACATAAAACACGTTTTAACTGAAATCATTGGCGATTTCTAGATGAAGTACATCACTTTATATGGAGGGATTGTCATTGCTGCGCCATTTATGTAGATACTCGCAGATAGGTAGACGCAAAAACCAGTAGACACTGACGTCACGCATTCCAGCTGACAAAACGTGCTGACGACAGATCGTACGAGGCCTAGTAGTGTGAGTCCGATTTGATTTACCTGTATGGTTACATGTTGGGGGGCTCGAGCACATGTCTGCGTGACTCAGTGGTGTCCTGTTTGAGTTGTGCATTTTATGTCATTGTGCGCAACGGACTTTCTTAGTTAAACTCTGCCTATTTAGAACTGGCGGCTGTTTTACCGTTATACTCTCGTATAACGGTAAAACAGAGGCAGTATTATCTGCCTCTCAGGCTTCCACTGCCATTGCGTATGTCACTGCCATTGCGTTATTGTCTTGTATTATATTTACAAACACGGAGCACTGCCATTTACAAGTGATTTGTTGTGAATAAAGCCAAGTAATTTCTGACTTGTTCTGCGTCGTATATGAAACAAAATAAGATTGAAAATGGAAGCAAGTTGGATGCACATGATCTAGAAATTGATTTAGCAGATACAAGCCCTTGCACATACACTAGAAATTGCTGGTAGCAGATACATTGCACATTACTCTAGAAATTGATGTAGCAAACTACAGCTGGTACATTTTTAGAATGAAGCAGATTCAGCTTTTTCCCACCCCTGGACAGAAGGGCGGTCTAAGATGTGTGTGAGAAGTATATAAAAATTGAGACAATATGCTGCATTTGTTATGCCGTAAAAACACACTACCGGTCCCCCACACCATCTTAATTATTTAAGGGGTTTCTATGGCTGATGTGAAAGCTTCCCAAGTCCATTTTCGGGCATGGACTACAATATGGCTATCTCAACTCAAAACCCCATGATAAAGGTGAACTGTTTCCTTTAACCTGCGCCGTGCCGGGGGGGGGGGGCGTTTAGCCCCCCCCCCCAAGGTTTTTCGGAGGATAGCGAAAAACGTCCGCGTACAGCGCCACCGTTTTTGGCACCGCTGTTTGGGCATCAATTGTGCAAATTATGTAAACCAAAAAAAATACATCGGGTCATCTCAGGTCAGGGTCACCAGACCAGGTCACGTGACCCCACCTCCAAAAATGTTTCCGGTCGTACCCAGACACATTTTTTGGCCGATCGATATACGGTACTTACAGGATTTCTTAAGGGAATAGTACCTACAATATGTTCATCTCGGATTGTGTATATCGGTGGGCCTAGGGTTGGGTCAATTTTGTGACCCTCATTATAAGTCAATGGAAATATTAAAATGCTTTCTATTCTGAGGATACGATTAGATCAGTCCAATTCCATCTGGATCATGTTGTGATAGGCCATTCTGAAGTTCAATGTGCAATTTTTGTTCAGTGACTCCTACAGGGTCAGATGAGGTCACGCGAGGTCACCAACACTTGTTTGCCAATAACTATCGACACAAGCAAGATGGGCAACGGCAAAGACGACAAATGGCAAGGGCTACGACATGGCTATCTCGGATTTGTGCAAATCTTCAGTTTTAACCCCAAAATCTCAAACGATTTGGGGGGGGGGGGAAATTATCACAAAAATTCAAAATTTTGCTAAAAGTTTTATTTTAAAAAAAAAACGGAGAGACATGTCAGAGAACCCTTATGTAGGCAACTACCATACCAAATTTCAAACTGATATGTCCATTTTTGACTGACTTTGGCATCTAAATAAAGTATGGGTAACTCTTGACGTCATATATTTCGAAATTGCATTATTTGGCTTTTATTGACCAGATACAGCCAACAAAATGGCACCACTGTATTTCTGAGACAAAACTGGTCTAGAAACATGCCTTTTTCATTTAAATTTATCAATTTCATATCTTGACCTTCAGTGACCTGAACTTTACCTGAACTTAACAATAATTTCACGTAAATAAAGTCAGTTGGTAAAATGACTATCGCTATCGAATTATACGTGGCAAATAACCCATAACATGTGTGCATGACTTTCGTATATATTTTGCGCATAGTGACCTTTTGTGACCTGACCTTGACCTTGTCCTTTGCCAACAATCTCACTTTAGCTTATGCGGGATGTGTATCATACCTTTGCAGGACGTTGGGTGATCATGGTCGTAATCGAAGGTTTGGACGGAAAGTATGGCCCCATCAACTTAAATACATCGATTTTGACCTTTAACCTGATCGTGACCTCACATTTGACATTACTTTGACATGTTTGAGTATGCTTAGATTTACCTCAATGAGAACTTTCCATTGCCGTCTTGCGCGTCTCGCTACGATCATTGGTTGGGAATAACCAGGGGCGTTTAACGACCCCCACCTCCAGTAGTCAATGGTTGTTCTGCTGCGACCCCAGTCAATGCCGGGTTAACCTATTTGTAACAGGCTCCTGGCTACCCCTATTTGTAACAGGGGGGGGGGGGGGGGGGTCGCGATTCCGCCCCCCCCCCCCCCCGAGATCTTAAGATCTTCCCCGTACCGATTTTCAAAAATGAAATGGCGTTTGGTTCCCCTCAACACGATCTACATTTCTAAATAATAAAAAAAATATAAATTTTGATAGGGGGGGCAACAGGGGGGCAAAAAGCCACCAAATTGTAGTGGTATTTTGATCCAACTTAGCTTTCATGTTTATCGACCGATTTTAACACAATTAATACGAATCGATAGATATTGAATTGGAAATTGATATATGACAGTGGCGTTTGAAAATTCAAAAATCATAGGCGTGTGCAGGTCACTCAATATGGGTGTGAAAAGTAAATGCGTAATAAAAACCATTTTTTGATGTGTTTTTTTAGAAAAAATGAAATGGTTATGTGATTGTGGACATTAGGCAAAACAGTTAAAAATCATATTGTTTGCCATAGGCGGTACAAGGTTAGTGAAAAAGGGGGATAAAATTGAGAAAAAATATAACCGCAGACAAGTTGCTACCCAGCATCGTAGATAGTTCCTTTTTGCATGTTGTACTTCATAATAGGCGTATCCAGGATCCAAACTGGGGCGGCTCAATCCTTTTGATAAGTATATTATCCGCTATTATGATACTAACTAGTCAACAGGTGACTATTTCACTTACAACTTCAATTAACATTGCTTACCCCCCCTTCTTACCCTACCTGGACCTCGCCTATTATCTTATAATCGTTCGTAGAGTAGCCTGTGTGTGTGTGTTTCATCCGAAAACTACAGTATGTTATGTCATTGTACCGCACCATGACCTTCCTTAGTTTCCTTGCAATAATATGACCCCCCTTTCTTCATTCCTGAGCGCACCTCTGCAAAACAAATGACTTTATTCCCTTTCCTGGCCTCATTTGTGCATATATAATTATAAGCTAACCGTCTATTGCGCCGTTATCGCTGGCATATCGTCATCACCAAGCCAGTCACCCCTTTTCAATGGGGCCTGAACACGCCCCTGAAACTCTATATGTAATAAATTATGCAATAATGTGAAGCAGAAGCTATCTTTTACATCTTGATAACTATAAATGTCCCTTACATTGCTCTATTTGCTTCCCGCCAAGCATTGAATACTTCCTGGAACCCCCACCCCCCCCTTTCAAGCCCCTGAAACCGCCTCTGCCATGGAATTTTTAATGATATTTCATTAACATCAACTAATTTGCACTTGTTGCAATCACCGTGAACCGATTGTAACTCCTTCATACTTGAGGCAGTTACGAAGAAACCGTGATGAAGATTGCATTTCCGTATTATCGCCAAATATCGCCTCCGAACCCACCCAAAACTGAACCCTGGAACCGCCTCTGTCAGGTTAAGAACTCAAAATTTTGCTCCAAATGCGGTATTCAATTCTATGAAAAGTCCCAAAATTTCATGGGCCTGCTCCCAGCCGTTCTGGAGATATCTGCCGAAAAACATGAGGGGGGGGGGGCGGAATCCGCCCCCCCCCCCCCCCCCCCCCTGTTACAATAGGGTTAAAGGGAAATATTCACCTTTTGATTTATTTATATGGATTTTGTTGTGACACATGTATGGTATCAAATTGATCGTGCCTCAATTTAAAAGTGAAATACAACAATTTTTATATTTCAAAATGAAATTTCGGAAAATTAAAAAGAAATGTACTTACATATAGTGACTAACAGAGGGATGGATGTTCATCAAATTTAATCTGGGGAAGAAAAAAAATGTACTTACATATGGTGACGAACATCCATCACTATCTCTGGTTTGAATGTTGATTTGTAAACAAGTCAGGTCCAGAAATGAAGTAAGTGCGCCAAGAAATGTGACAACGCCCCTGATTGGTCAATGAAACAAATCGCCGACACTAAATAGGTCGCCGTCCAGGGCCAAGTTAATCGCCCAAATGCATCATCGGTTTTTCTGAAACGTTTTATTGATTGATTATGGGGGAAAACGGTTCAGATTAACGTTTCATGTGTGCATATTTAATGTATTGAATACTGTTTGTCGAAATGCATGCCAAGAACGTCCTATTTATTTTTTTTAGAAGTCGAGAACACTGAATAGGTCGCCGACCGGGGCCAAGTAAAAACTGCCGATTTTCAATGCACTTTTTCAAAATGCTTGTTCATTGTTCATAGACAGGTTTGGTACATATTCGAAAAAGATAGAGTGCATGAAGCATATTATATGCTTGCATGATCAATAAAAACGCGTAGGCAGGCTAATTTTAGCTGAAGACAGTGAAGACAGTGAATTTCGTTATCAAGTACTTGGTGAGTACCGACCGCTATAAGCGCTTATCAACTTTAACTTGAAATATCTTTCGGTAGGAATGTTGATATACAAAATGTGATAAATTTAAAACTTATTTTGGTCTCGTCCTTTCGATTTCAAGTAATAACTCCATTTTTGTGTGAAAAAGGTGAATATTTCCCTTTAACCCTCGCCCGGGTAGGGCAAAACACTACGTGTTCGGTAGGGGGTACGAACCCCCTCCCCTCAGCGTTTCGCCCCTAACTGAGTTAGAGCTCTCCGATGCAAAGACGAGCGTGTTGCTTGTGACGAGAGAAAGCCGCTGACATCCGATTTTAAGGTCTTGGGTCATTAGGGTGACCTCTGAGATCATGTCAATGACTTCAAAAGTCATCAAATTGTAAATGCCTATAATTGAATTTTATCGAGCTAGAATCGTGAATGAGCATATCATAATGCTTAATGGGCGCCAAATTCGTAATCAGCGTCACAAAATGTCTTATAAACTGAAAAAATTCCAAAAAGGTCATGTCAGGTCATCTGAGGTCCAGTGACCTCGGTTGACCTGTGGAAGCGCTGACCCCAGTGGAACATATAATTATGTAAATGGATCCCAAATTTGAAATCAGCGTCACAAAATGTCCTAGAAACCGCCAGAAGCCCCAAAAAAGTAATCTGAGGTCATCGGAGGTAAATGACCTCAGTTGACCTCTGAAAAGGTCAATCGAGGTCACAATAACAGTGGAAACCACAACCTGTCACCCGGAAACACCTGTGCATATGCTCCCTGAACAACAAACACTCGGAAACTGCACAAGTTACAAGCATCGATACTGCGGGACGCCAGTTGCGCCTGACATGACCTTGAGAAACAGGTCATAGGTCACGAATCATGTTGATTAGAAATTCAAAATTTTCAGAGTATGTGGACAATGTTGGCAAAAGTAGGGTATAGCAAGTTCTATCGCAATCAGCTTGGAAACTACGCGAGTTATTTCAGAGAAACCGAGGGGTGGCAATCCACCCCCTACCCGGGCTAGGGTTAAAGGGAATAAATTAGGTCACCTTGAAAGTTGTCTTGAAATTCAACCATACGGTGCATCTTGAGCTCAAAACTACGAATATGACTTTCGCTTGGACAACTGATGGATACAGGGGGCTCACTCCGGCAACTTCAGCATTACGCGGGAGGGTCCAATCAATACCAGCCTCTGATTGGTCGTGACGTCAACGGTACAATGACTTGGTGCTAGCCGGTATGATCAGCGTGCAAATCGCATTAAAATCCCCTATCTAACTCGAAAACTAAAGAGGTTGGAGATACGCAGACATCAGCGTTCGAAATCTTTCTACAAGGCAATTCGAAGTTACTTTTAAGGTATTATTTGGCTCGGACAATATGAGGTCACCAGAGGTCATCAAAGGTCACATTTTCCAAGTAAAGGACTTTGCTCTAGAGACCCCCAAAAATCTCGGGAACTATGAGAGCTATTAACAAAGGGGAAAAATCAATCGAAAGCTCATGCAAATTAATTTTCTCCACAGTGCACTCAAATATAAGCTCAGGTCAATAGTTGAGGCCCCAGAGGTCACCAAAGGTCGCGAGACATTTTTTCCAAAAAAAAATGTTCATAAATAACTTTTTATTGGTTACGCATATAGCTGTAATTTTTAACACCATCGTTTTTGCCTCGTAAAGGAGCTTCGAAACTACATATTAGTGGTGGACCCTGGTAGGGCCAACTTCAAAATTTGACCTCAGGTCAAGGTCATTCAGTGACCCAGGTAGTTCATGTTGCATATGGGGCGACGCGAATCGGCGAGATAAACACAGTGGTGTCATTTGGCACGTCTCCATCTTTATGTCATCAAAAGTTATTGTCAAAAAAAGTGCTGGTGACCTGAGATGATCTCAGCGGACCTTGCAGAGGTCACCTGAGCAACAAGTGCACCTTGGGGTCATCAATAATAAGCTAAAATAATATGATTCTGAAAGAATTGGCCCTGCTATAATGCATATTCTCTGAAAAGGAAGCATTTTGATATTTTTCCAAATTGGCTTATAATGGGGCGGTCACCGAAATTGACCTGAACTTAGGTCACCGATAAAAAAAAAATCCGAGATAAATGAATTGTAGGTACTTATGACCTACAATTCAAATCCTGCAAGTTTCAAATTTATCGGACAAACACTGTGGCTTTGGCACGAACACAAACATTTTTTGGAGGTAAGGTACTTGACGTGACCTGGTGACCTGACTTGAGACGACATTTTAAGTTAAAAATTTCACACAATGTGGGTAATGATGCGCACATAGCCATGCTAAATTTTATAATGGGGGGGGGGGCAAATGCTAAATGCTGGCTGGGGGTCCCGAGGTGCTCCCAGACAGCCTGAGGGTCCCCTCTAAGGCCGACAGAAGGCCCTCAGTCGGCTATGGGGAGCCCTCAATAAGCCTGAGGGCCCTCAGTAAGCCTGAGGGGCCCTCAGTCGGCCTGACGGGGGACCTCAGTAGGCCTGAGGGGCCCTCGGAAGGCCTGAGACTTCAACACGGCCCTGTCCGACGTATTTTTTTGCGACCATTTAGAGCCCAGCAAAATATAGTGCCTAATTATCCGAGGAGATCTGGTGGGGGCCGTCACTACTAGACCACCACCTGAGGTTTCTCGAGAATAGCGAGAAAATAGCGGCGCGCATCAAATTTGACACGAGCTATATGTGTGAATAATTATCCACATTGTGTGAAAGTTTTAACTTCAGATCGTCTTCAAGGTCAGATCACAGGTCACGTCAAGTGACCTTACATCCAAAAAATGTTTGTGGTCGTGCCAAAGCCACAGTGTTTGTCCGATAAATTTGAAACTTGCAGGATTTCATCAGCTCATAAGTACCCTACAATTCATTTATCTCAGACTTTTTGTATCAGTGACCTAAGGTCAGGGTCAACTTCGTGACCCTCCCCATTATAAGTCAATTTGGAAAAATATACAAATGCTTTCTTTTCAGAGAACATGCATTGGATCAGGCCAATTCTTTCAGAATCATGTTATTTTAGCTCATTATTGATGACCCAGGTGCAATTGTTGCTTAGTGACCTCTGCCAAGGTTAACTGAGGTCATCTCAGGCCACCAGCACCTTTTTGACAATAACTCTTGATATAATTAAGATGGAGACGTGCAAATGACACCACTGTGTTTGTCTCGTCGAGTGGCATCGCCCCATATGCAACATAATCCACCCTGGGTTACCAAATAACCTTGACCTGAGGTCGCAAATTTGAAGTTGACTCAACCAGGTCACCATTAATATGCTGTTGCGAATCGCCTTTACGAGACAAATACGGTGGTGTTCGAATTACTGCTATAATGTCTAACCAATACAACGTTATTTATGAAGAAAACAAAACTTGTGGAAAATGTCCTCGTGACTTTTGGTGACCTCCTGGGGCTTAAACTATTGGACCTGAGACTTAAATTTGTGTATAACTGTGTCAATTTTAATTTTCATGAGCTTTCGATTGTTTGTTTTTCGTTTGTTACTGTTGTCTAGTTTTCGAGATATTTGGGGGGTTTCTAGAGCAAAGTCCTTCACTTGGAAAAAGTGACCTTTGATGTCCTCTGGTGACCTTAATATTAGCCAAATAATACTGAAGTAAACTTCGAATAGCCTTGTAGAGAGCTTTCGAACACTGTTTCATGCGTTTTGCTAGCCTTCTTAATTTTCGAGTTAGAGGGGGATCCAATGGATTTTGCACGCTGATCATTCCGGCTAGCAAAAGTCATAGTACCGGTGCCGTCACGACCATCAAGAGGCCGTGACTACCCTGGTTTTTTGGCCGAAATGACCTAACCTTGCTATATAGCCTTGGAATCGGATATATGTGGAGAAAGATAGTAAGTTTCTCTTCGCCTTTCACGAGAAATCGTACGACAGCTGCTGAGCGTTCTGGCTCCGTCCTGACGCAAGTGACAGTCTCTGACCTAGGGCCGCCTGCGACGCTTAGGGCGCTGAGCGGATATAAAACGAGGCGTCAGTGATCAGAGACTACGTGCCAGAGAGTGTACTTGCCCCTGGCGGCGAGCGTTCCATGTCCCGATCGTGGCCTGGCAACACGCGGACATGAACCGGGCCCACTAGTCACTAGTGTCGAAATTAATTAAAGGAATAGTTCACCTTGGAAATTTTACCCAACACGATTTGATTATATTTTTTTAATACATTTTTTTTGTATATTGTCAAATATGTGCCTTATATCGCGCAGTTCAGGACATGAAATGCCGTACAATTTTTATTGGTTTATCAAATCTATACTGAATTACTCTCTGAGTCAGAGTACCTGACGTCACGCGAATGTAAACAATGGTTCTAGCCAATCAGATTCGAAAGTAGGTCCGCGATAAAAGATAGACTCCATCGGAGATGTGCCAACCGGCGGCCGGCGATCGCTTGCTAGCACCAGCTGCATAGCTCGATTTGGCTGATGCTATACCTCTGCCCGGTCTTATAACCAGTACAACAGTCTTTCGCCATGCACCGCATTCCTTCGCCAAAAACTCAACTATAATTCGACTGGGAGAGTCTTTTTCAGTCAAGAAAACTTGCAGATAGGGGTTTCCCAACATGGGCTACAACACTGCTATCTCAGTTTAAAACTAATGTTTGAAGGTGAACTATTTCCTTATTAACGTAGGGCGTGTAATTCTTTCACCACAACCCATTTTTAGATCTTCTCTACACAATTCTGCTATCTCAGGCCAAAACCCCATTTTGACGAGATTCGACAACTCCTTTAAGTCAGGTGCTAAATACTCTCATTTGACACATTTTTTTGTCTTGATTTGGGCTTTTTACTACTGCTTGATATGGGCTAGGTTTGTTGTTCCATCATTATGAATGTGAATGTGAACGAAACTGTAAACAACCGAGTAATATGATGTGAACTCCAGTAGAGCAACGGATGCACGAGCGCATGCATATCAACGTTCCTCCCGTCGGCAGAGGCTTGCGTTCTCCCATTGGGAGGTTGTTGTGGTTTGTAAACGTTTGAAACAGTATTGCATTGGGAACTTCAAGAACAAAAGTGAAGAAGGACATTAGGAACTTTTTTTAGCTGGCCTAGAGAGATAAAGTTGGGCATTTCGAACTTCTTAAGATTTTGAAAATGTGTTTGGATCACGCTTTACTTCCTTGACCAGAAATCATTGCTCTTCATTGCAAAAGGACATTCATAACTGCTTAATTCACCCGCCAGGTATAACACACCCAAATTTGTATAGCGCTATGCAAGTAAAATTGCTAGTCTCGTCGTTGTCAGCCAGTTAGGTCTGGACAGCGACTTAGGTATTTTGTCACAGCAGCCATCAACAATATCAGCTCTCTATGATATTGCATAGTGTGACACGTACCTATGACGTAAGCAGGGGCTCCGCCACGGGGTGGGGGGCACAGGGGGACGTTTCCCCATTCTTGAAGTCATGTGGGATTACCCCCCCCCCCCCCCCAATTTTCTCTGACAAAACACTATAAATCATTAGTGTTCAGCTGTACTCATTATATCTGTTACCTCTCCCCTGTTCAACAAGCTTTTCGCTGATGCCTCCATCATCCCTCCTCATCCCCGCCCCAAGCTACGTGCAACAAGATTGTCGCTGAACACTTCCAATCTCCCACCCCCACCGGTCAACAACGTTTCTCGCTCAACGTACTTACACAGGCCCACACCCCCCCCCCCCTCCCCTCGGTCAACAACTTTTCACATCTGTCAGTGACCTTGGGCTCTCTCGATTCTGCCCCCCCCCCCAACTTCAAGAGGTATGGCGGAACCCCCTGTATGTTATTGCGATTGGTCAGCCTAAATAGTACGTGTATAGTAGTACGTCATAGTAGGGTAATATACTACCCATTGCTCATTCTCGCTCGCGATAATTATACGGGGCTGTCACGGAAAAATCACGCGAAACGGGAAATCACGCCAAATCGTATTGGATGATGGCCTCAGTGTTTCAAAGTCCATCGATCTTGATTTTAAATGCGTGAAGTACCTGCGTGATTGCAATGACGCTTCGAAACTCACACATGAGATAAAATCACAAGGAATTCCCATGCAAACCAAGTAAGTTAAGAATTATATTCCAAGTCATGCTGCCCCAAAGCCAACTGAGGTAACCTCAATCACACATGTTGAGACACACATTTATCATCTAGATATACGTTAACAACTGCGAAAAACACCAACTTCAAAATACCACATTCTTTATCAGCGTGTATCCACTCGTGACAAGCCCACCGCTCTGGACACCATATCATCCCACCGCTGGCAACATATCATCCACACCGCTGGCTCCATGTTATACCACCGGAAACACCATCTCATCTCAACAGCCTGAAACCATGGTCATCCCACTTCTGACACATATCATCCCACCCGCTGACACCAGGGCCATTCACATTCTGACACCATCCTCATCCACTTCTGTACACAATCTCATCCCACGCTGACACATGTCAACCCCACATCTGACACCATCACATCCCATCTTCTGACACATGTCATCTCACATCTGACACCATGTCAACCCACATCTGACACCATCTCATCCCACGTCGACACCATATCATCCCACCTGCTGAGACACCATGTCATCTCACTTCTGACACCAATAGTCATCTCACTTCTGACACCATGTCCATCTCACTTCTGACACATCAATGTCATACTCACTTCTGACACCATGTCATCTCACTTCCTGACAGCATTGTCATCCTCAACTTCTGACACCATCTTCATCCCACCGCTGACACCATGTTCGAACCCACATCTGACACCATTGTCATACCCACCGCCTAGTCACCTATGTCATCTCACTTCTGACACCATCCTCATCCCACCGCTGACACCATGTCATCCCACCGCAGACATCATGGCTGTGAAACTGACCGGCGCGCCCTGCTGAAACATATGTCCGAGTACGGGTCCAAGAGCGCGTCCGTTGAAGGTCCTCAGGTCTCCGCCGGCCAGCGAGTCCAGGCTTCCTCGTAGGCGGGCGAAATTCGTCTTCGCAGTAGCAAAGCAACAGTCCAGTCGTCAGCGTCGTCAGAAGCTAGCACAGCAGACCATCGCCACGGTGATGCCCCCCCCCCGCCCCCGAGGGGTTAAGCCGACCCAACCCACGAGTCGAACTCCGAGTCAACGCGCAGGTACACACAGCGGCTTGACGCACGGGGTGAATAGTGTTAGTTGTAAGAGATTATTCGGGGAACTGCTCTGCGTTAACGAATTAGGAGTCTTAGCTTTTTAATTACTGAGATTATATTGTGCGAATTTGCTTCTGCTACGATACCTGCTCGAATTACTGTGAAAGCAGTTCATGTGAATTATTTAGAATTTGTACCTGCTTAGGGAGAGTGACACTCATTCTACACTCTGATAGCCTCAATGCCTATTACTTACTAGTTGGTGACAAACTCTCGACAACACATGACAGACATCGTATACTCAGCCACTACCCCACATCCAAATGCAATCCTGCCACCCAAGTCGCAACCTGATAACGGACAGGATGGTGAAAAGTCGATGACCTACTGCCGGACTGTGGTGATTGATACCTCACTGATGGTGAGGTCAGCGAGTGCCAGACTGCAGTGCCCCCACCATGCCGTCGTAGGTGCCGTTTCCCAGGTACTTCCACTTATGCGTACCGCTCCATGCAGAGTGATGTTCAGTCTGTGGGGTATTCAGGGGTATTTTTGTCAGAGGCTGCACTGGCGGGCGCTGGCGAGGCCTGAGTTAATCCGGCGGGACAAGGGCGGGAGCCCATTATTACGAGTTTTCAAATAGTTATAGAACAGGATTTACTATGTAATTTTTGTTGAGATTCTCTCAATTCAAGATATTGTATAGTTATAGATCCACTTTGGGGAATTATCACGGGATATTGTGTAATCCGAGATCTTTTGTTAATGCTGTTAATGTTTTCATACTTTCAAGATTTTGATAATGATGGTGTCGGCGATAGGATTATTTTGTTGCAAAACAAGACCGGCCTGGAAGACAGCGAATCGACCATTCATTGCTAACAACACTATCGGGGATCGTGAGAATGTCGAACATCGGAAGCTCGATTTCTTATTTGGGAGATTAATTTCATCTAAAAAGCAAATACGTTCGTAGTGTCAACATTCCTGGTTCACTTAAATATATTCACAAACACCAGATGTGCTCGGTAATAATGACGTGTTATCACACGCCATCAGCCACACGCCCATTTTCGACTGTGCGCTCGATTATTAAAAAGAATTTGTTCGCCTTATGTACACAACATAACCGTGGGGAAAGTTGCCTAGCCCGCACAGCTGGGACCACTAATCAATCGATTCTGCCTACACTATTTCTGGCCACAAGACCTGGCACCACGTGCTGCCTTGCCCACTTGACCAAAGATACCGGGCAGCGTTTCAACTCATTACCACGTTATGTGCCTTCGGCAATAGCTATTCAGTATTTTGTACTATGTCGTTGCATGGCTCGCATGCCCATTGGACTGGGCTTTCAAGGCGAGCTCAGAATCTTCTGTGTGTTTGCGGAACACCACTATATCACATTTTCTGTTGTTTTAGCAATTGTATAAATGTAAAATGTGGATTAACATGTTACATATTAGCACACCCGGCTTGGGCCTAGAAATAATTGTCTTAGCATCTAAGTAGGTCCTGAAAAGCATATGTCATGTGTATAGACCTAAAACTGGAATCTCAATTCAAAACATCTCCTCCAAAATATTGAATGAAGTGTCTGAGATCCCTAAAGTTTCCCAACAGTATCTCACAACAAATCCTTGTCTTATCCCTGACCTTGGCCATTCTTCTCAAACCCCATTATACTGCAACGTCCGTGAATGGGAAAAACAAAACAGTAGCGGCGGAACCCACACACCAGAAGCGGACGGATTTCACTCACCGGAAGCGGCGGAAACCACTCACCCGGAAGCTGCAAAACCGTCTCACCGGGAGCGGAGGAGGAACCACTCACTGGAATGCGGGCGGAACACACTCACCCGAATGCGGAGGAAATCACTTCACCGGAAACGGCGGAGGAACACTCACCGGCAGCGGCGAAACCGTCCCCCGAAACGGAAGAACCAACTCGCCTGGAAGCGGAGGATCCACTCACAAGAAGCAGAGGAAATCACTCACTCACCGGAAGTGAGAGCTGTTTGGCCGACGAATGGCCACCACCCAGATAAAAGACGCCACCGACGGGCCCGCTCCCTACCGTCACGGTTTTCCACTTCGGTGTAGAGTGGGAAACACCTGATGTGGAAGCGCGGGTGTGGGTGAAGGTCATGTGACCGATAGGAGCAAGAGAAATGGGTTCTCACAGGTAATTTGTAGGGAAGTGTCAATTTCCCGAGAGGTTAGCGCATAGATGAGGTAACCCGCGATTTACTAGGGGAGGGGTGCTACTTTTGCCTCCCACCTTTCCCGTTATTGTTGAAATGTCTCCTAAACCAACACCAAGTATCGTTCGCCGCGAACTTTCAATACCCCTCACTCACATCAATTTTACACATGTTGGCTAAAGGGGAAAAAAATGAGGTTATGATAGGGGTCAACGGGTATGGGGGGGTTTTTTGACGTCAGAGTGCGTGTTAACAGCGTTTTGTTATAAGGGTTTCCGGAAAAACGCTGTCAAAAGTACCAATTTTTTTTAGATAAATTAAATTGTTTTATCTATCACATGACTGACAAATAGACTCGCTATCAAACTGCTGTCTTGGATTTTCGATGAGGTTTTATTGAAATGAAAATTTGTGAGATATCCAAAGGAGCTATGTATATTTTGTATACAATACTTCAACAACAATCAAGTTCAAGTTATTAAAAAAAAAACGGAATATATGTGATCGAGGTGTCTGGTTGAATATGTTGTACCAAACTATAGCATCAACAAATGATTGACTTTTGACCATTTCAAAGACAAAAATCGACCAACATCGCACTGCAATTACCATGCATAAAAAAGGAATTTCTATTTTTGCTTTTTTACTTCTATTTCTGTGGAACAAACAATGTTCTAAGGCAAACTTTTCGCGTTCTAGACGTACAAACGAACCAATAAACATGTGTTACAACCACTAATGACCGTAATCGGCAATTTGACCTCGTGAACTCGGATGACCTTAGACCTGACCCTAGGGTCATAAACAGCTTCGAATGGACTTAGAAGTGTCAGAACACACGAATCGTACCGATTTATCGACTGCTATGCGTTTAATATCGCAGAAGTTTTACGCGACAACTCCATCCATCGAGACCTTTTATGACACGATCAAACCCTTTTGTCATTTGACGTGACCTGTGACGTCATCGGTGACCCTGAGGTCAACAATATTAAGGTTTTCTTCGACTAAATTTGTCAGGGCATACTATCGAATTTCCGTTTGAAATTATATAATTCGGTCCAGTAAGTTCCGGAGATTCGAGGGGGCACAAAATAGACCCCCCCCCCAGTAAGTTGCGTTATGGAAAATACCCCAGTAACTGTTGGGTTAAGATGGCATTGATTTGTTGTTGGATTATGTTATCTGGAAGGGAATCATTTTCCATTAACAGAAATCTATACAAAATGTATAAAGACAGTTGAACAATCATGCGTCACTTTATATACATGTACTAACTTTTTTAGGTGATATTTTCACATTATATGATGTGACACTTATTTCCCGATAAGAATAGTTTTCCGTCAATTAAAGCACCATCATTTAATATTTTGTGAGATAAAATATACCAGTAAAACGCCTTTTTAAGGCGTATGACCGAGCGGGCGCGCTCTGTAAAGCTAAATCAAGTTTGAAACATTGAAACGGTACGGGAGTCTTACGTGCGCATTGACTGCAAGGTGAAAAAACCTTGAGGCTGCCACCGACAAAGAGCAGGCTAACTCACTTCCATTTTTCGCGCTCTTATGGCCAATTTAACTCTTAAAATTAAGATGGTGTATCACGCCTCGGTGGACTAACATTTATAGAATCGTCACTCTGGCACATTTTGTAAACAATACAACACATTTTGTCAACACGCAAGCACATTGTGTCAACACCAGCAGATTTTGTCAACATAACACATTTTGTGGATCGTTACAGTGAGTGCTACACCCCACTACCGGATCCAGGAAGGTTGGGTGGTAGCGGCCATGCCCCCCCCCCCCCCTCTTCCTACCCAAACAGAAACGACTGAAATCGGCACCAATAATTTTAGACAATTTCCTGATATAGAAGACAATCTAAGCAACTTTTACGCAGGAAAAGATTGTTTTTAATAATCACTTCTCAAGCATAAGCGAACGATATTCCGATGAGTTGTCTGTATTTATGTACAATTTTTGAAATTTGCCCCCCGCCCGAATTGCCGAGTGTGCTCTGTGTGTGTGTTTGTTCGGAAATTTGTGTGCTGAGTGAGAGTGCATGTTGTAGGGACATGTATTACAGAATAGTTTCAGCGCAAGAGCCCGAAGATAAGGGACCTTGCCTGCGTATTATTAACGCTCGATATCGGTACCGGGCGTTCGCCGCGGTACGGGTCAATGTGTATACCTTAGGCGACGAATTTGTATATACGGCCCGGCGAGGAGACTAAGCTTGAACTGGGTTTATGACTCGGAAATGTAATTGTTAAATCTAGATTCTGTTTAATCTGTTTAATCTAGAATATACGTTCTGACTTTTAAAAATCGGGTTAGATGACGGAATAACGGAGCGATAGGAAACGGACGGCGACTGTTGGAGGAAATGGCCCTGAGACCGACGGGGAGTAAATTACATTGGAGAAGAATTAACAGGAGGAATTAATCCTCACTCACTCGAGTGCAAGTGGTGGAAAAATGCAGTAACATTGTTTAAGGTTCATACGAACTAAGGGACGAGCGTTAACTATGACTCAGTATTACTTAGACTTGAGATCAAGTCAGGGATGACTCCCGGGACACTCACTAGTGCGGGAGCTGCCCGTGTCAGCAGCTGTGCACGTGTCAAGGTTTGCAAGACGCCGCTGTCGCCAGTAGGGACTCATGCAGGCCGCGGGGGGAAAGTTGCTCGCCGCCCGGCGGCAGTAGTGGACAATGTGTTTGTCGGAGGGATATGTGTGGGGTGCATGAGAGAAGTAGTGTTGGGATTTCAGGGGGCAAAGGGGGGGGCAGAGGGGAGCATCCGGCGGATGAGGAGACTACTCCGAAAAGGGACGGGGTAATTCGGGTTGGTTTCCATTAAAACACCGGGTAAGTACCCACTTTTTCCCAGCCAGGTTCATTAATACTGATACATTTACAGACGGGACAGTAAAATATAATTTGATTGGGATTTGTTATGCAAGACACGCAAAGGCAAAATTCCTTACTGGACTGGGGATTTGTGTAAGACTGAAAAGTGTAGTGCCATTCCTCCAAAAGCGTCGGGAAAGCTTTACGTAACGTATACCCCGAGGGTTAACACCAAAAATATAACTGATCGTAATAGTCATTGATCCGACACAGATGGGACGCAGGTCTTCCTGATTCCATCTCAAATGGACGTCAGAGCTTAAAATCAAGGAAGGTTACGGATTCCATGTAAATTAGAATTGACATCAAATAAAATCAGAGGGAGAGAGCCAGGGATTTCTCACTCAACTATTACTTCCGTTGGGACTATATCACAGTAATCAAATGGGAAACCTATTATACGCACATTAATTGCTGGGCTATGTTTCTGTATACATACGATGATTATTAAATTGCATACCAATACCAGGCAAATTTACACAAGTGTCAATGATGAAGACATTTAATAAATTTAACTTCTCGTACCATGGCCAATTTACTCGCCGCCTGTTACTATTCTGGGCAGTTGCCCTCTGAGAGCATATTCCAATTCCCAGGCAAAAGTAATAATTTAACCCTGCCTCAGTACATACGAGGCGTAATCGTGTAAATGCCCGTGCGGGCTACTCCCATAATTGGTATAGCTAGCGTACCCCGGACAAGGTTCATGGATATGGTGATTTGTTGAAGCAGGGAAGTAAATGAAAATGTCAGAACAATGGATAAATTATCACGGCAGCCAGAGCTGGTTACAGTTTTCATCTCACACCCACTCGCGACGACTTTGGCCAGAAAGTCTAAGTGTTCAAAACCAGGTGAATTTCCGTCTCGGCCAACCAATGAGTACTTTTGGGGGTCACGGCATCATAGGTATAAGTAAGTTGGTTGCTGCTTGGAATTGACGGAAACCCGACAAGCCTATATCATAGATGGTTTGGATTATACTGATAATTTTAGTCAATACATTCGAAATAGTTTTATATTGTTTTAGTTTTGTGCGCCGGCGCTGCGCACAATTAAGCGGACCAGATAATGTTTTATCTTTTAAAAGGATAGGGTTTGACTGTGACTTTGTTTTTTTTGTGCTGCCTCGACATGTGGCCATTGAGTTCAGGTCACCTTTTGAGGAAAGGAGTAACAGTCCGGTTCGAGTGTGTTGTGCCGTTGGGGCTCTGAGCGGGGCCCTGCGGTACTGAACTCTAGGTTGGGCTGATGGTCTGTGGATGTTTGGGGTTTGACCGCCACGGTTTGAGTTTATTGTTTGTTGTTGATCGTCTGGCTGGTAACATTTGAGCTGGGGGAGCAACGAGATTCAGTGGATATTATTTGGGTTTTGGGGATGGATTGGTTGGCCAGGGTGACGTTTGATAGAACCGCCCCAGTTGGGAGTTGACCATAGCCTACTGTTTTGGGTTGTGGGTAAGGGAGGTTGGTTGGGTTCTAAATAGAAGTTTCATGTTTAGTTTGTGATAGATCGGGTTAGATGGTAAAACAAAGGTTGAAAGTGGAAGTGATGAATATTAAGAAACATAAGGTGGAGGAATAGCGCGTCGGATTGTCGATACCGGTGCCTATGGTTGTTCTATAGACAGCCGACGGGATGTCGTTACCGGTGCCTATGGTTGTCTACTGACAGCCGACGGATGTCGATACCGGTGCCTATGGTTGTACTACTGACAGCCGACGGATGTCGACACCGTGCCTATGGGTTGTCTACTGACAGCGCACGGATGTCGATACCGGATTGCCTATGGTTGTCTACCTGACAGCAGACGGATGTCGATACAGGTTGCCTATGGTTGTCTACTGACAAGCCGACGGATGTCGATACCGGTGCCTATGTAGGTTGTCTACTGACAGCAGACGGATGTCGATACCGGTGCCTATGGTGTCTACTGTACAGGCCGGACGGATGTCGATACCGGTGCCTATGTTGTCTACGACAGCAGACGGATGTCATACCGGTGCCTATGGTTGTCTACTGACAGCCGACGGATTGTATGAGTAAGAATATTGGGGGTAAATCATTGTGACGATCCGTAACCAACACAGCCGGGGACCTTGGACTGAGGCATGACGACTTGTGTGCCCTGCCGGCTTCAATGTCGAAATATTTCTACAGCATGCACAAGTTTGAATGGCAATGCTCATTAAATTTTGCCCAGACATTATGTATTTTAAATAGGTATATAGGTAGTTGTAATGTAAGAGGCTGATTTCGAGTACTGCGGGTGTCAATTACCAGAGGCGACGGTGGGAGCAGAACAAAAGGGAGGACGCGTGGAGGAAAGAAACATATGGCAAGGAGGTAGGAAAGCCTTATAAGTCACCTCTTGGGGATGCCCCCGCAGTCGATTTATAGGCAAATCCTATCCGCGTAGGCCCGCCAATCGGTGCCGGCCGATGTTAGTTTGTATTTATTTATTTTTTATTTGGGGGCCGGACCCGATGCTACCAGTGTTGAGGCGGAGCTCCACCGTATGGCCGGCCGAGGTTACAGGTCTGGGCGGAGCTCCACGGTGAGTGACCGGACCGAGGTTATAGGTCCGGCGGAGCCCAGGTACGGGACCGGGACCGCGGTTACTGGTCCGGCGGGGCTCCAGGGGTACGATGGCCGGACCTGATGGGTACAGGTCCCGGGCAGAGCTCCATGGTTGTTGGTCCGGCGGACGTCCACGGCTGTCGGCATTATGGTTAGGTTCCTCTCCCGGACAGAGAGGGTAAGACGGGCAGTAAGGCGTAGCGGCATGAATTCCCTATAACTCCTATGATGTTGCCCAGACTCCCTGGGATATAGAAAAACGAGTCTTTTTTTTTCTGGGCGACACACGCACGAAATGCTGATCGTATTGCGGAGGAAGTTACGGATTTCGGGGAAGATGAAGGACATTTATCCTACCTGGAGGTCACTCATCCAAGCGGCATCCGGCACTACTGGGAGAGCATTTTTGGGGACTGGAACAAATAATGTTGGGGCGAATGAAAGCGGGCATTGTCTGTAGCTGAGAGAGTGGCAGTGAGGATGACGAAGGATTGATCTTAGGTAAAGGCTCAATAGGAGTGGTAGTAGTAAGGAAGTGGACACACCAGTGAAACTTAATAAAATCAAACTACAGGGTCAATTCATGATCAATTTCATCAGCTGTCCACAGCAGGCAGATGCGAGGAGTCGAGTGCAGTCAAACAGAAAAACTACCCCAAATTCATATTCCACTGTCATCACTAGTAACTAGGTGAGTGGTCATACAATTTTATAATTTAGTCATCCATTGCCCCAGGTCACCCCAAATTATTTAGTATAACAAAATAAGTACTATGGAACAAAACCACCTACGTATATGATAATAAATATTGTTAATACTGTGGTAAATACATATTACTCATGGAATATTTTATTGTCCCCTACATATTTACAATTTAGTTCCACATGAGAAAGGACATATTCACGTCATATCATTTGTAGTTTTGGTAGTGAACAAATATTGTATTTTATGCAATTACAAATATAAAGGTGGACAGACTGACACACACAAACAAAACAAAATTTTGCAAAGAAATCTTAAGTGGACCAAAGACCTATCCCAGAATAAAAACTTGTCTAGTTTCCACTTCAACTTCTATATCACAATAGCTCCAAATATCAGCAATAGTATATGGCCTTGCATGTATGTCACGCGACAACCCTCCCCAACAACACCTTCAAACCAATTTCCAAACAATGTGTTTTTTGATGAGTCACATTTGCGACGAATTCGCCAGGACTGAGCGTAAAAGAATCGTCGTGTGTCAATTAAGCAGCAGATCGATATTCGGATATGTTCACTTTGGGCTGGAAATAATTTTGGGTGAATGAAAGCGGCATGTCTGTAGCCCCTGCCCCCTGAGAGAGTTGGCAGTGAGGATGTACGAAGGAATGATAATCTTAGGTAAGGCTCAATAGTGAGTGGTAGTAGTAAGGGAGTGGTACACACCAGTGCAACTTAATAAATCAAACTACTGGGGTCAATTCATGA
>JAXIVJ010011061.1:0-42500 GCA_036785665.1 Chirona hameri
TATATATATATATATATATATATATATATATATATATATATATATATATATATATATATATATATATATATATATATATATATATATATATATATATATATATATATATATATATATATATATATATATATATATATATATATATATATATATATATATATATATATATATATATATATATATATATATATATATATATATATATATATATATATATATATATATATATATATATATATATATATATATATATATATATATATATATATATATATATATATATATATATATATATATATATATATATATATATATATATATATATATATATATATATATATATATATATATATATATATATATATATATATATATATATATATATATATATATATATATATATATATATATATATATATATATATATATATATATATATATATATATATATATATATATATATATATATATATATATATATATATATATATATATATATATATATATATATATATATATATATATATATATACATATATATACCGCACATAATTCCGCACAAATTTGCTTTTCCCCATTTTTCGAAAAAAGCAGAACAACTTTTCCGCACATAAATGGTCCCTGCGGATCTGGAGTAGCCTGGGGCGAGATGGCTTGGGGAGATGGTCCTGGCCTGGTCTCACTAATAGCTTTTCGGTCCAGCAAGTTGGGCACCGCTGGAGCAACTTCCGGGTGCCGATGCTTCCGGGTGTATTTGCGTTCGCGTCGCCTTTTTTCGGAACTCGGCAGACTATAGCTAAACATGTAGCCCGCTTGAAAGTTAATATTTTATGAAGGGAATGGGCCCTGGGGCTAGCAAGGCACCGCCAAGGAGAGACTGCCAGACACTTAATGCATTTATTTTTCCATTTTCCAAATTTGTATAAGCAATTGCGTATTGTGTCATGCCGCGAAGCAGCGATAAATTTGCAAGTTTTTCACTGTGGATAGCTGGATTTTGACTGCTGCAAAGGTAATTTTTACAACTGAACGTCCGACGGTTTGGTGGGTGGGGGGGGGGGGGGTAAAACATAGTATCAGGACCATTGCCATCCTTGGCCAAGTTAATCCGCGGAATGCATCACGGTTTTCTGAAACGTTTATTGATTGGTTATGCATAAACGGTTTAGATAAATGTTGCATGTGTGCACTGTAATATATTAAATACCTGTTCGTTGAAAATTGATGGATTTAAAAAAAAAAATAAGTCGTGAACACTAAATAGTTCGCCGTACGGGGCCAAGTTGAACTGCCGATTTCAATGTACTTTTTTCAAATGAGAGTTGATTGCTCATAGAAGTTTGGTACATATTCGCAAAAGATAGAGTGATGAAACATGATATGCCTTCATGATAAATAACAATGTGTAGGCAAACTAATTTTCGCTGGGTTCGATATGTTATTAAAATATTGGAATAAAACAAAATGTAATTACAAAATTGTGATTCCAAAATTGTAATTACAAAATGGTTATAACATAATCGAACATGACCTAAACTTTACAGCAATTACGGCCACAGGGACCCACGTTTAGAACGCTTCGCTCGCATTCGCAATTAGGTACCGCCAAGTAGAGACGTTCCAACGGATCCACATACGAACGCTTCCAAATGCAGCCCCATCGGCCCCGCCCCAAATGTCAAAATATACGGAGAAAAGCCGTGCCAACAACAAGTACGAAGGCTGCAAAAAAACGTTCTAACGAAACCGTTCCAACGGATCCCAAAATATACGGATAAAAAGACGTTCCATTAACACGTACGAACGCTGACAAAAAATAAAAACGTGATTAATAAAACCATTCTAACGCATCTAATTTGTTTTCTTCACAAAGCGCTTGTAACATATTCTATGGTTCATCCTGGGTTTGAAATAGGGATGCGTGAAACGTCACAGAAAATTTGAAGTGGAACATAAACAAGTGTTTCATAAACTGGATAGAATCGGATGAAACTTTAACTTCGCATAGATATAAACAACCGTTTTGTCTAACGAAAGGGAATGTTGTCTTGCCTTGCTGATCATTAAATAATATATTTGTATCTAACGATCTGCCAGGTTTTCAATCGACCTCACGATTTACAAGTCTGCTAAATTATGGTCTGTTGAAGTATACGCTTTTGTGTATAAAATATAAACGTTTGGCATACAGCTGATCAAAATTAGCATGTGTTTTCGTGAACGGATACTATTTCCTTTCAAATCCATGTAAGATGAGGCCTTGAAACACAGGCGGCCAGAGCGCCCCTCAGGCGGCCAAAGAGTCCCCTCAGGCGGACAGAGCGCCCTTCTCAGGCGACCAGAGCGCCCCCACTCAAGCGGCCAGAGCGCCCCCTCTCAGGCGGCAAGAGCGACCCTCGCAGGCGCCCAGAGCGCCCCATCTCAGACGGCCAGAGTGCCCCTCTCAGGCGGCCAGAGCGCCCCCTTTCAGGCGGCCAGAACACCCCCTCTCAAGCGGCCAGAACGCCCCCTCAGGCGGCCAGAGCGCCCCCTCTCAGACGGCCAGAGCGCCCCCTCTCAGGCGGCCAGAGCGCCCCCTCTCAGGCGGCCAGTGCGCCTCCTCTCAGGCGGCCAGAGCGCCCCTCTCAGGCGGCCACAGCGCCCCCTCTCAGGCGGCCAGATCGCACCTCGCAGGTGACCAGAGCGGCCCCTCTCAGGCGGCCCGAGCGCCCTTTCTCAGGCGGCCAGGGCGCCCCCTCTCCGGCGGCCAGAGCGCCCCATCTCAGGCGGCCAGAGCGCCCCCTCGCAGGTGACCAGAGCGCCCCTCTCAGGCCAGCAGCCCCTGCCAAACACAAAGCACCCTTCAGTTGAGTTTGGGGGAGGGCACCCCCCCCCCCCCCCTCTTCCACCGCCACTACCAGAGGGCCCCTCAGGCTGCCAGAGCACCCCCTCAGGCTGCCAGAGCACCCCCTCAGGCTGCCAGAGCGCCCCTCAGGTGGCCAGAGCGCCCCTCAGGTGGCCAGAGCCCCCCTCATGCGGCCAGAGCGCCCCCTCAGGCAGCCAGAGCGCCCCCTCAAGCGGCAAGAGCGCCCCCTCGCGCGGCCAGTGCCCCCTCAGGCTGCCAGAGCGCCCTTAAGGCAGCCAGAGCGCCCCATCAGGCAGCCAGAGCGCCCCATCAGGCGGCCAGAGCGCTCCCTCATGCGGCCAGAGCGCCCCCTCAGGCGGCCAGAGCGCCCCCTCAGGCGGCCAGAGCACCCCCTCAGGCGGCCAGAGCGCCCCTCAGGCGGCCAGAGCGCCCCCTCAGGTGGCCAGAGCGCCCCTCAGGCGGCCAGAGCGCCCCCTCAGGTGGCCAGAGCGCCCACTCAGGCAGCTAGAGCGCCCCCTCAGGCGGCCAGAACGCCCCCACAGGCGGCCAGAGCGCCCCTCTCAGGCGGCCAGAGCGCCCCCTCAGGCGGCCTGAACGCCCCCTCAGGCGGCCAGAGCGCCCCTCAAGCAGTCAGAGCGCCCCTGCCAAACACAAAGCGCCCCTCGGCTGATTTTTCTCTTTTTGTGTGGGGGGGGGGGGGACTGCCCCCCTCTTCCGCCGCCCCTGGTTTGAACCAAGGGCACCACCGCGCCGTGGGGGCACCACCACGGCGCGGTGGTGAGGTGCTACACCACAAGTGTAGCACCTCCTTCTTCAGAGTTTAAGGTAAATTATAATTAGTTTTATCATTTATGACCTCTTCCTCGAAATTAAAATATAATAGTACCAAAAAACGTTATATTAATATTTCGATCACAGATCTTCATCATACATTATACATTACCAAAACAACAATAATCAGAATACAAGTTTCGACTGCATATTGTTTGCCGCGTTTTTTTACACATTTTCGCGCGACATTTCTCGCGAACTTTATTTATACGGGCACAGCCTTCTAAAGGATACTTCAACTTCGGTCTGCATAAATAGTCGACATCATCTTGCCTATATATCACAGCATCACCTATTAACAAACAAACTTCCAAGCCCATATCTAACAACATGCATAAATATACAATAAAACGATAAAAAGATTAAAAAAACACAATGTTGCCAAACCTAAAAATATGTATCTACACAAACAATGCCATCGCAAAAGGGCGGAAGTGTTTAATTTTACATGATTGGCCACGATGACACATTGGAGTTCAGCTGTGGTTGTTCCTTTCTAATCAAAATAGACTCTGCGATTTTTCGGTCCGGGTGGTCCTTAGCTCTGTAAAGCACTTGAACTTGAATGGGTGTAGGGGTGTGACCCGCTTCGGGATGAGCTATCTTGAAATGGTCCCCCATCGGTGTATCATCCTTCCTGCCTACCATGTCTCGGACATGTTCATTATATCTTAGTCTCAGCGGGCGTTTGGTTTCTCCTATATAATTTGCGTCATAGAGCTTGCACCTAAGCTTATACACAACATTTTTCTGTGTCCTCTAAACCCATTCTTGCATACATTGCATCTATCCCCCCCCCTCCCGGGCAGCGAGGCGGCGTGAAAGCTGAGCGCACTAACTCACTTTTCAACTTATTTTCGTTTCTCCAAGCTAGCCTAACGTTTAAGCCCGATCTTTTCACCACCTTTTTTACTTTGCAAAGCTCTTTGCAAAAATCACAGCACTGATAATGGTAACGTAACAACCGATGAAACAGAGTTTATCAAAGATCTAGGTAAAAATGAAAACGCTATTGTGAAATAAAACGATAAATGTAAGGGGCTGGTGCTTATTGACAAGGATGACTATAAGGACAAAGTAGAGGCTATTTTGAATGATCCCCAAAAGTATGAGAAACTCCAGAAAAATCCCATCCCAAAAGTAGAGGCTAAAACTAAACAAGTGTTTAAATCTGTAACCAGGAACAAGCTTCCAGATAAAGTTGTGGAGGAACTGACGCCTAGGCACAGCAGGACACCCGTTTTTACGGTTTACCTAAAGACCACAAGCCTGCTGTTCCTTTGCGTCCTGTCGTTTCAGGCTCGGGGGGACCCACGGAAAAGACAGCTTGCCTTCTTGAAACGATACTTAAGCAGCTTTTGGCATTCATCCCCACCCACCTCTGGGACACAAAGGACTTCCTCTCACGAGCAGCGGACCACAGTAGATCTCAGCCACTACCCGAGGGGGCCATCTTATTCAGTATACCATATAGATTGACCACATTCGTGGTCAATCTATATGGTAGCATACCAGTAGCAGAAGCGATAGATGCCGCCAAGGAGAAACTCGAGACTCATGGCCAGGACATTGAGACGTTTGGGCTCAGCTATGAGGATATTTGTGTTCTATTAGAGCAGTGTCTTCGCAACAACGTCTTCTCGTTTGGGGATGACTTCTACAGGCAGAAACAGGGCATCGCTATGGGTAACCCTTGCGCTCCTCCTTTAGCGATCATTTTCTTGGATAGGTTTGAACAGCAGGCTTTGGCGAACGCAGTTCACAAACCGGACTTCTTAGTCAGATATTTAGACGACTATGCGGGAATTTGGACACATGGGGAGCAGGCACTGTTAGAATTCCTTCAGTATCTCAACAGCCTACACCCGAACCTGGAATTCACACTGGATCACTCAACAAGAGACAAAGGGGTCCCTTTCTTGGACACTTATGTAACAATCACTACTTCCGTGACAGTACAACGTAAACTGGACACGTAGCTCTACATTAAGCCAACAAACTCAGGGATCGTCTTGCATGCTTCATTTGCTCACCCTACATCTACCAAGCACAATATGATCAGGAATATGTTTCATAGAGCCTTGAACAATTCATCTAGCAAAGAAAAGGAGGATGGTAGCGTAGATCAAATTCACACCTTACTTTTAGGGAATAGGTATTCACTAAAACCATCAGTCACGTGACCAATTTGACCTTGGGGCCCAGTATTTCGCTTGCCTTTTTGGCGCGTGTTAGACGATTCGATGTTCGTATGTTTTGCGGTATGTTTCGTATCTTCTTACCTATCCGAGGCTCGCTCTCCTTGTGCTGGCGTTATTGTTTTGTTGTTTTAATATTACAATTGTTATCAAGGTAAATGCAAGGCGTAAATGAGACATTTTAATAGTATCAGTATGGGTGGGTGTTTTGCACCAGGTTGTAGCCACTGCAATGTTGACGCCAACAAGTGCCAATTGAAGCGATTTCCGAAGGACGGGCCTCAATGCTAAGGCCACTTGGATAAGGCCAGGGCTGTAAGGTAAGAGCCTAAGAGGACAGTTATTACGATTACTGGTACACTGTTAAGGAATTCAAATTAGCAATACACACTGCCACATTGGCTTACAAGATGGAGCATTATGCTGATGCATGAAATCAGTCTTGGAATTTTGCCAATTTTCTGCCTGTTTAGGTTCAATTATTTTTTTCTCTCAATTCATTTGGTTTCTGGTAATCTGCTCTCTTTTCACCTGATCCTACCGACATTGGAGCTAAAATCAAATTTAATTTTCCTAACAAGGATTTACTGTGTGTTCTGGCCACACATTCCTGCGGGGATTCCATGGAATCCCGGGAAAGCTCGCCTGTGATAGACTGGCAGTGCCGGATTCCCCAGGGAATCTGGGGATTCCAGCATGGCCAGAACACAGCCTTAATATTAATTACAAATCAGGGCTTTTTCTAATGAGAATCTTAATTTTCCTAACATGGTAATTTTACTCCACCTATATGGATTTGTACTCTCCGATACCAGGTCATGAATCCAAAAATCCAATGCTGCATGGAATGCTCAGTTCAACTTATGATCTAATTTTAATTTGATTGATGTTGTGATTTTTGTGTGATACAAATTCAATGTCCTAGGTTTACCTGCCTCTTACCTTGGGGCATTTTCCATACTCTTACAGACGGCAGGATGCACAACCAACTCAACTGATGAATCCTGTTTGTGCTCCTACCTTTCAGCCGAGTGAAGTTCTGTGCCAACCATCTTCAAGTATAACTACCAGGGTGTACTGTGACTTTTCCAGTCACTCATTCTGTATGCTGCTATGGGCCATCCATAAATTATGTTACATATTTTCAGCCATGTGTTTACCCCCGCTCTGGTTACGCTGGCACCAAACCCACCATCCCCGTGTTACACTAATATAAAGTGTATCATACAAATTTGAGTGCAGTTGCATCGTGTTAGTGCTGCTGTGCCACACAGTTACCATGTACATACAATGCTGTGTGACTGTGTCACTTAATTTCAAGGTCCCTAGCTGTTGGTATTCATTCAAAGGGCAGGTTGATCACACATGCATCAGCAGCACTGCTTGTATAACATTACTATGCCTTAAGACCCCTTCCCCTTCTTGTTACACCCGGGTTGGTCCGAGTAATTGGCCATTAGAAACTTGTGAGTTGTTAAACCCGAAATATTATTATGTTACATTCTGCTTACTCTCTGTTAGTACCGCCTCCCACTCCTAGTGTAACATAATTTATGGTCGAATGCTGAAAAGCTGTGCTGAGGTTTTAGTAAATGTTTGTGACAAGGGATGTACAATGTGCATTAAATGTTATTTGTAATTGTCAGACCTATCGTCATCAGGTATATACCAGAATTGGGCGCCAAGTGACCATAAGTAGTCAGTGTGCCCAAAAACCCCAATCATCATCAGGTATATCAGAATTTACCATGTTTTGGCTGGTAACCTGCGCAGCTGTAAACAAATAATATAAATACAGAATGAGCATATCTCAGTCATTGAAAATAGCACCAAAAGACAACACCTAAAATTGTTAGAGAGCCTATGGCTGAAATACAAAGCCACATATTTCTTATCCATCATGGCTTTTGACAATGTTCTAATTGAGTTTTGATGGATTGTTGTTGCAGTACTCCGGCGTTGGACGGCACCCAGGCCCAGCTCGACTCAGCCACGGCGGCAGGTGACCCTCACCACGAGGCTGCGAGCGAGTCTGCGCCCAGCACCTAGCTCGCCTCAGCCATGGCGGCGGCACGTGACCCTCACCACGAGGCTGCGAGCGAGTCTGCGCCCAGCACCCAGCTCGCCTCAGCCATGGCGGCGGCACGTGACCCTCGCCACGAGGCTGCGAGCGAGTCTGACTGCAGACTGTGTGCCTTACCATGGGCGGCAAGTGGTAGATATCAACAGTATTCGACCCTCATCCTATTTGTTGTGTGTTGTACCATGGCTGTGTTTGGGCCGCTCTTGCAACGTTGGCGAACAATATTTTACCAACCTAGTAGAATCGTGCTCTGCTTTTCGCGTCGATCTCGGATGACTGGCACCCTTTGCAATCTTCTTGACACGTTTCCCTGTGTTCTGAAAAAGTGTTAGTGAGTTGCAGCTACTGCGATCTTATTTGGCGCTCGGTTTCCAGAGTTTGCCAATTGTGTTAGGCTGGTGCTAGTAAACAATGGGCATGTCCCCGGAATCCAGAGCTGTGCGCAGGATGCACATTGCACACCAGCATCTATATATATATATATATATATATATATATATATATATATATATATATATATATATATATATATATATATATATATATATATATATATATATATATATATATATATATATATATATATATATATATATATATATATATATAAATATATATTTTTTTTTTTGGGGGGGGGGGGGGAGGGTTTGGGGGGGGGAGGATGAGAATTGTCACTCTGAGAATTTTGCGATTCTTAGAAATGTGTTTTATACAGTGGTGACTGTTGGGAAGCTTCCGTTACTCCGCTCCTCTGTTACTAGCGGAACTACTGTTTTCAGTAACGGAGTAACGATCTCGTTACTTTTCGAACAGGTAACGGACCAAGTAACTTTATAATCAAGTCCGTTACTCCGTGACTCCCTTAATTTTATGTTGAGATAATGGGCCGGTGTGAAAAGGACGGGCACCACCAGCGGGGAATACAGAAATTGTGCATACTATTTTCGTGTTTATTGGATATTAACCCTCGCCAGTGCAGGGTCCGATATCTACGTGACCGTGGTACGACCCCCGGGCGTTTCGTCCCTAATTGAGTCAGATCTTCGATAAAAAAACAACAACATAGTATTGCTTGTGATGAGAGGAAGCCGGTGATATCCGACTTTAAGGTCCTGGGTCATTAGGTGATTTCCGAGGTCATGCCAATGACCCAGATGTCATCCAAATCGTGTGTTTGTGTGTCTAGAGATTGACTTCAAGTTATCAGGTTATAGTCGCTAATCAAAATGCAGCACATTTATTGTCGCTAGAGGAATGCATTTCCATTAACTCCCTGTTGATCTTTGACCTGATGACCTGATTTGACCTTTGACATTGATATAATATTACTATTAGATATCCGCATTCATTCTTGTCTAACAAGACGGCTGTTTTTATAATTGTGTACAGTTGGTAGATATCCGCAAAGCATACTTAGCCGTGAAATGTTCTTAAATGCACGGGAGGTTAAAACGTCATCTTAGGTCGTCTGAGGTCAGTGACCTTGGTTTACCTGTGTGGCAAACTTACGGTCGGCGGCCGGACCTTGACGGGGGGGGGGGACCTCTCGAGGTCTGGAGAGGGAGGGAGTGAACCTCGAGGACTTGAGGGGTGGTGGTGGTGGGGGGGGGGGGGGGCTATTGAGGCCTGTAGGGAGCGTGACTGCAGTGGCGTGCGTTGAAATTCACAAAGGACCAGATCATTGTCTTGAGGGGCGCCACCCGATCGACAGGGGCACCACCAATATTGGCAAGCAAAATGTTGTGTATAATCCTAGGTGCAAGCTCTGTGACGCAAATTATATAGGAGAAACCAAACGCCCGCTGAGACTAAGATATAATGAACATGTCCGAGACATGGTAGGCAGGAAGGATGATACACCGATGGGGGACCATTTCAAGATAGCTCATCCCGAAGCGGGTCACACGCCTACACCCATTCAAGTTCAAGTGCTTTACAGAGCTAAGGACCACCCGGACCGAAAAATCGCAGTCTATTTTGATTAGAAAGGAACAACCACAGCTGAACTCCAATGTGTCATCGTGGCCAATCATGTAAAATTAAACACTTCCGCCCTTTTGCGATGGCATTGTTCGTGTAGATACATCTTTTTAGGTTTGGCAACATTGTATTTTTTAAATCTTTTTATCGTTTTATTGTATATTTATGCATGTTGTTAGATATGGGCTTGAAAGTTTGTTTGTTAATAGGTGATGCTGTGATATATAGGCAAGATGATGTCGACTATTTATGCAGACCGAAGTTGAAGTATCCTTTAGAAGGCTGTGCCCGTATGAATAAAGTTCGCGAGAAATGTCGCGCGAAAATGTGTAAAAAAACGCGGCAAACAATATGCAGTCGAAACTTGTATTTTGATTATTGTTGTTTTGGTAATGTATAATTTCTGATGAAGATCTGTGATCGAAATATTAATATAACGTTTTTTGGTACTATTGTATTTTAATTTCGAGGAAGAGGTCATAAAGGATAAAACTAATTATAATTTGCCCATACATGTTCCTCGCACAAGCACTAACCACTATAGAGTTCAAGGTAAGGTTAAGTTAAAATAATTAATAATATAGTTGCTCAAAAAGTGGATAAAATAAATCGCATAGCAAGTAGGGTAAACTGAACATGTCAACACATCAGACTTGGCTCGTTACTGGTGGTGTTGTGGTAATTTGGGACATCTCCAGACATCAAACTTTCATGTTATTGGTGGTGTGTTGGTGTCTGAAAGTCATCCCAGGCAAAGGGTTGTCAGTTTGAAGCGATAAACAGGGTAAACAACTGTAACCCCGGACACGCCCTAACATACTTTTCATGTTATTGGTGGTGTAGTATGTCAGTATCGACTTCATCACCAATAGATGCAAAGTATGGCATTAGGATGTGTCTGGTGTTAATATTGTCTACTCTACCTGTACAAAGTCTGATTAAATTAAACACCGTTTGTATTTGACGTTCAGTTCAGTAATTCACACAGTAATTCACCCCCTCCCCCCAAGTTGGTGCGGCAACTGCCCCATCAACTTTGATTTTGGCCCCACCATTTTTATGTTCTGCCCCACCAACGTTTTTCAGATTTGAAGGTTTCCTAGTGTTAAACTGCTCAATTTTTACCCTCAACCATGCAAAGCAACCATCCAATATGATATTTTGCCTCACTAATTTGCTCTGAAAAGCTCCACCCATGCTTTCTGTGAGATGGTCTAGGGGGGGGGGGGGAGGGTCCAGGGGCGCGACAGCCCTTGGTAGGTTCTGCAGCGCAGCGAGCGAATGTGAGCGGCACGTTCTAAACATGGGTCCCTGCGACCTTAATTGCTGTAAATGTTAGGTGTTAGGTAAAGTTTGATTATGAATCATGATTGGTTAATAGTTATGGTTATGGTTATGATTGGTTATGTATGATTATGTACATTTACAGCAATTAAAAGATAATAACAAAACTGTATTGTGCATACGTTATACCACATTTGGAGTATTGTGTACAAGCCTGGTCTCTAACATATGAGAGATTGCTGGTTGTTAGAAAGAGTTCAAAAAGGGCAACACAAATGGTTAATTGTGTTGGTAGTTTTCCTTATGAAGATAGATGAAATAAATTGGGTATATTTTCACTTAGATATAGAAGGCTAAGAGGAGATCTAATTGAAGTCTTCAAATTTGTAAATGGTCAGCATTCTGGATATTTAGAGGGAATGTTTGAGTTCAATAGGGAAAATCGAGGTAGAGGTCATCAGCATAAACTCATTATGAAACAAACTAGGACTAGGCTATGACAGTAATTTTTCAGTACAAGGGTTGTAGGACATTGTAATATACTACCAGGGGATGTCGCTGATGCAGTGACACTTGCTTCCTTCAAAAGTAGATTATATAAATACTTTACAGAGAAGGGATTAGTTCATAAATACTCGTGGGATTAACCTTCTTGTATGCAGGTAGAGTAAGGTGATTTGAACGGGCGAGACTGGTGGTGGTGGGGTGGGGGGGGGGGGGGGGGTGGGTGCAACCTCGGATGGGCCCAAGAGGCTCTTTGTTGCACTTTTCTTTTATGTCTATGTATCGTTTTTGGTGACGTCATAGCTTTGTTATTACTGGCAGGATAACTAGACAAACGGGTACGGGCATATGGTAGCAGCGCTTCATCGGCATATTTGGCGCTTATGAGACATGCAGTAAATCAATTATAAAATGAGTGTGGATTTGTTATTTAAGTGACGTCATATTATGAAACACTTTTGGTATGCGTATATTCTTATTCTTATGTAATTTGTTAAAATATGTTTAGGACCAGGTAAATCGTTGTTAATTGCAATTGTGGTAAATTAGGAATCAGAATCACCAAGACGGTTTTTTTTCTCTTAAAATGACGTCATTTTATTGAATTTGAACATTGTAAAAATAGTTTTTTTTAATAAAATAACTTTTGACAGAAGCATGATATAATAAAACAGATTAAACCATTGTGTTGGTCTCGTCGAGACGCATCCAAAAATATATCCGATGAACTAGTTAGGCCATATCCAAAAATTAACCTGACCTGAGATCAGGTCAAGGTCAACTTTTACATTAAATGATTTGTCACGACAAGCCAAATACAATGGTGAAAACCTCATTGCTCTACCTTGATTTGGTAAAGAGTTATTGAAGAAAAACCATACGTGACCTGGAGGTCACCTGAGTTGACCTCGTAGAGGTCAAAGAACATAAATGTGACATGGGGTTTTGTAGTTGACACAGATATGGTGAAAACTGGTCAAATTTAGCCATTTCCTATGGATGTATACGTGTTTTCATTTCTCCCCATTGACTTATAATGGGGAGGTCACGAAATCGACCTGACCTTAGGTCACCGGTATGACAAATTCGAGATAAACAAATTGTAGGTACTTATGACCTGATAACATCCTATGAGTTTCATACTGTTCGGCCAATCACTTTGGCTGTTGCACGACCGCAAACATGTTTGGAGGTGGGGTCACTTGACTTGACCTGGTGACATCACCTGGGATTACCCGAGGTAAAGAATTCCACACCATGTGGATAATTGATGCTAAAACAGCTGTGCTAATTTTGGTGGCGCTGCGCGCGGCCATTTTTTCCGCTATTCATAACAAACTTGAGGGGGAGGGCGGAAGAAATCAGCCCCCGGCAGTGCGCATGCAAGGGCAACTTCCTTTCACATAAGACCATATTTAACACGTTTCCGTACAAGCCACAGGCAAAGCAGACCCTGGTATCAAAAGACAATGGATGTGGCTTTCGTATGGTTTGCTTACTTTTTTCCTATCACTGCTAACTCATCGCTCAATCGAGTTTGCATTTTGTTCAATATCACTGAACCTCCCATAGCGTTAACATTGATGAAGGGAGAAAAAATAAAACTTCACGCTTTGGTGACGTCACCAAAGCATGAAGCTGCCAATACCCTTGACTGGGGGCCGATTACTGGTACACTTTTACAAGAGTATAAATATAAATATTGCTTCAATGAGCGATACTGCATTAGTGTTGCTGGAGAACCATTTTCCAACTTCCGATTTGGTCGGAGAACCATAGTCTATTTTTACCACCCCTGCTGCCCGGTCACACCTGACGCGATGGCCTGGAATGCTGTTATCTCCGTAACATGTTGACTCACATTTGTGACGTCAGAAGCCTATTCGGTTTTGGCCAATCGACATGCTTCATGGAGAAATGGATGTCCGTTAGCTCACTTGTTCCCGTGACGTTTTGCCATTCGCTCATAGAATAGTAGCGAGTAGCAAACTACAGCGTCATTGCTTGTTGTTGTCGGACACACAAGGGGGTTATTGTGATGACACGTGGGTTATTGTGATGATTTCCAAGCAGCTACGCGCCCTAATTCACCAAGAACAATTGAATTGATCTCACGGTGGGTATTTTGTTTTGTGTAGCATTGAAATCATTTGAATGATATGATATGAAGGTCAGTTTATGATTTTAAATGTTATTCCTAGACACATTTCCTGGTTATCACCCCCGATGTAACGGTTTTCTGGCATTGTTCTGAATTGTTGTCCTGAAAAAGAAATTGTGTGCTTAGGTAGGTATACATTGCTTGTCTGTATGAGTGCATAGGTTAACCCTCGCCTTACGGGAGCTTTTTTCACCTTGCCCTACAGGGGGGGGGGGGGGGGCTGACAGGCCCCTGTTAACTTCCAAACCAAGCAACTTAGAGAAATGCGGTCAGAACCAGCATGTTGCCTGTTATGAGAGGAATCTAACAGTATGCGAATTTTAGGTTTCAGGTCAACGGATGACCTTCCAGATCAAGTGAATGACCTCGGATTTACCACGTCCAGAACAGCGATTTTGCTCTTCAGAAAACCTCAAAATGAGAAATTGATAAATGTAAATAAAAAGGCATGTTCCTAGACCAGTTTTGGCTCAGAAATACAAAAAAGGTAATTATTTGTTCGTAGCTTGTCTAAAAATGTAAAAAAAGTGATTAAAAAAATGACGTCATCAGTTTCTTACACTATCACTCAGTCAAAAATGAAGATATTGCTTTGAAATTTGGTATGGGTATTGCCCATACTCAGTTATCTCACATATATTCCGGTTTTTCTAATATCTTCGAAATTTTTGATTTTGTGTTTTTTTTTCTAAAAAAAAATAATTTTTATTTATTTTAGGGGTCAAAAACCCAAAATTTTGAAAATCAAATATTGCAATTTTAAAGAGAATGCCATTTTGCATCCTTCGTGAATTGTGTTTGCAATTTTCTTTAAGACTCTGTTTTCTACGATTTTCCCAATATTTCTCTCTTTTTTTTACCAACATGACGTCATCAAAACATTATTATCTCCCAAACAACTTGACCAATTTGAATATAATTATTACAGCCTACGTATAATTGTTGTAAACTCAGCTACTAAAAATGTCAGCAAGGTGCACCCTATGTGTCAACAGTTATTCAAGAAAAACCTCAGGGCGAGGGTTAATGTACCTACCAAGCTTGAATTGTCAGCACATTTTGATCTGGGGAAATTGGTTTGGTAGTTTATTCATCATTATTCATTAGTATGTCAGTATTTATTGTTTTTGGCCTACCATCAGGTTATTTTTGTACACTTCGTTTGCAAAGATATGTACTCCTCCACCAACAAAAAAGTATAATTCCCACCCTGGGTGCCTGGGAGCAGGCGCGTAACCACCACTGGGGATCAGTCCCCAGTAACATTTTCAGATTTTAACATTACGCCCATGTTAACGTCATTACGTCAGATATGGACGTTGCATGGAAAGAATCAACTTTAAAGTGCCTCCGTCCCACCTACTTTCGGAAGGTGGTTACGCCTATGCCTGGGAGCCAAATAACCACAGCAGTTGTTGCGCCATAAGCCAAAATTATGACGTGCTTGTGGTTTGCCTGTGTTTTCTTTTGTCCATTTCAACTTATTATTTCTGTTAAGAACCTGCAATTTCTGACAAAACATTGCCAGTGTTTTTTTTCTCGCCAATTTCAACTTAGTATTTTGCTAGGATAATGATTGCAATTTTTGTGAAAATAAGATATGCTTAACCCGCGCGGCGCTGGGAGAGGGGGAATTTTACCCACCCTCCCGGATTTTCTCCATAACTTGAAAACTATGACAGATATCGAAGTGAAACTTGCGGTACCTTATGGTGCATCAATTCTACATCTTGTGTTACAATTTTGTTAAAATTGGTGAAAATTTTGTGGATATAATAACGTTTTAGTGACGTCATATCATGTAATTTTTGGTGAAAAAACGTTAAATGTTCGACAAATCGTAGAAAATAGCGAGTTGATGCAAATCGCAAATAAAAGGCGTCAAAAGAAAGGAAATAACATTGTCTTTAACATGGCTATCTCAGATGTTCAAATATTTGGGTTTTTGACCCCCAAAAATGCAAAAAAAAAAATGGGGAAGAATTTCCACAAAAGTTTTTTGTTTGAAGATTTTCAAAAAACCGGAAGATATATTAGAGAACCGAGTATGAACGATGTTCAAACCAAATTTCAAGGCAATTTCTTTATTTTTGACTGACTTATGGCTCTCTAAGAATAAGTAACTCATGACGTCATTTTTTTAATTGCGTTTTTTGGCTTTTACTGACCAGATACAGACAAATAAATGCCACCACTGTATTACGAAGACAAAACTAGTCTAGAAACATGCAATGTTTATTTAGATTAATCAATTTCAAATTTTGACCTTATTGTGACCTGACCTTGACCTGAGGGCGATTATATGGTGTCAGGCTGTGAAAATGGCTGCTTCTATCGAATTATACGTGTAAAATAACCCATACAGCATGTGTCGCATGGCTTTCGTAGACCTGTGACCTTTTGTGACCTGACCTTGACCTTGAATTTTGCTTAAAATTTCACTTTTACTTATGCGGGAGATGAATTATACATTTGGGAGCACTTTGTGAGATAATAGTTGCAATACAAGGCTTTGGATGGAAAGTATAGCCCAAAAACCCAAATACTTAAATTTTGACACTTGACCTGACCGTGACCTGACATGTGACCTTATGTTAATAATTTCGGGCATGCGTTAGATTCTTCTCACTGAGAGCTTTCGATCGCCGCCTTGCACGTCTCGCTGCGGTTATTGGTTCGGAAGATACGAGGGGGGAGGGGTAAAATTTACCCCCCTGGGCCCCAATAGTCCTGGGCCCCAATATTCTAAATTAGACCGGGCATGGGCCGGGCATGGACCGGGCATGGGCTTGGTGTTCATGGGCCTGGGCTGGGCCTGGCCTGGCCTGGCCTGGTTGGTGGGACCGTGGCGAACACTGGTCCGGATGACAGCCGGGTTGGTTTCGCCGATACAGTATATATTGTATAGTATGCCTACAGTATAGTTTGTTGCTGCGTGAGTGATTTGGAATGTAGACCCGTGCAGCTGCTGACATGAAGGCGTGTTTTAGAACAAAGGCAGGGGCGCAGCCAGACCTTCAGAAGGGGGGGGGGGGCAAGTCCCTGGGAGAGGCCCCCCACCACAAGAAAAATACCCCTGGATATGAAAAACTCTGCGGATTTTGGCCACTTTATTTTGTGAGGCCCCCTTTTTTACAATTTTTCTTCGCCTACTTTTGATGAGCTGGATTGGACCAGAACCCTCAGTAGGCATTGTACTGAGCGCATTACTAATTTGTGTTGTTACGTACAGGAGAGAAAACATATCTTAGCTGACAACAGGTGGGGTCGGCTTTTGAGTGTGGGGGCGGCTGAAATGACGAAAAATGTACTCCCATTTTGATACGTGTATTTAAGCGTTTGCAGCATTTTGGATTTGGATTTTCATGCTATAGTAGGTATGTATGTACTTGTTAGTTAGCGCCGCGAAGCGGCGCGAAATTTTTACGGTTTTACCTGATAAAGCCCAGAAATATAGGCGGTGGGCCTTGTAGCTCGAATAATAACCTAAAAATGCTATTCATTTAATTCAGCGTTACGACGAACCGATGATGATGACTATGGCTTCGTCATGACGATGACTACCAATGTGACGCCGCGAAGCAGCGTGAAAATTTTAATTTTACGTCCTGGAAAACGAAATGTTAATATTGGAACCAGACCGTGAGGTGAGATGGCTTGATGAGATGGTCCTGGCCTGTTTCCACTATTAGCTCTTCGGTCCAGAAAATTGTGCACCGCTGGAGCAGCTTCCGGGTGCCGATCTCCTCGTCTTTGCGTTCGCGTCGCCTTTTTCGAGAACTGCGGCAAACTAGTTAAAACATTGTAGCCTGCTTGAAACATTAAAAGTGAGATATTTTATTAAGGGAATGGCACTGGGCAGCAGCAATTCCCGCCAAGAGAGCCTCTGCCAGACACTTAATGAATTATTTGTTCCCCTTTCTTAAATTTGTATAAGCAATTGCGAAAGTATGTCATATGCGCGAAGCGCGCGAGCACGCTCGTTTTTGACACTGAATAGCTGGATTTTGACTGCACTGCAAAGGGAATTTTTACGATAAATTGTTAATTTTTCCTGCAAAAGGTGGGGGGGGGGGGGGGGGGGGGGGGTCGACCCCCCCCCCCCCCCCCCCCCGCCTTCTAAAAGTGGGGGGAGTTTGCCCAGACCTCCCCCCCCCCCGACCCTCCCGTCGGCGACGCCCCTGGCTGACAAATATTGCAGCACACACTCTCCTGCGATGAAAATGGTTAAATTGTTTTGTACTACCACCGCCCCCCCCCCCCCCCAATTCAAAAACGCATCAGACTTATCAAATTACCAGAGTACAGCACAACCGCTCATTATGACTGCGCCGACCACGGCTAGCAGGCGCTCCAGCTATAGCAGGCGCTCCAGGCGACGGCTAGCAACCCCTGGGCAGGCTCGAGGGCCCCGTTCACAGACTCAATGGCCCTCTGGATAAGCTCGAGAGGGCCCTGAACAGACTCAATGGCCCCTTGGTAAGCCGAGAGGCCCCTGATCAGACTCTAATAGCCCCTGGGCAGGTTCGAGAGGCCCCTGAACATGATCAATGGACCATTGGGAAAGCTCGAGAGGCCCCTGAACAGACTCTAATGGACCCTAAGCCAGTTCAAGAGGCCCTTGAACATACTCAATGGGCCCCTGGGCAGCCTCGAGAGGCCCCCTGGGCAGGTTCGAGAGGCCCAGCTGAACAGACTCAATGGGTCCCTGGACAAGCTCGAGAGGCCTCTGGGCAGGCTCTAATGGCCCCTGGGCAGGTTTGAGAGGCCCCTGAACAGACTCGATGGGCCTCTGGGAAAACTATAATTGGCCCCTGGGCAGGTTCAAGAGGCCCCAAAATAGACTATAATGGGCCCCTGGCCAGGCTCGAGAGGCCCCTGAATATACTCAATGGGCTCAATTGGCCTCTGTACAAGTGGACATGCTCTATAGGCTGTTGGGCCGGTTTTGGGGGCCCGAGTGGGCTCAATGGGCCCCAGGGCATGCTCTAAAATTCCCTGGGCATGTTTGTGCGCCCTTAAGTGGGCTCAATGGGGCCCCTGGACATGCTCGAGAGGCCCCTGGACCGTTTTTTGGGCCCATCGGTGGGCTCAATGGGCCCCTGGACATGCCCAAGAGGCCCCCTGGGCCGGCTTAGAAAGCCCTTCAGTGTCTCTGAGCGCCCTTGACATGCACCAGAGTGACTCTTGCCTGGTTTGAAGGCTCCTCCGTGACTTTTTGAAAGCCATTTAGCTAATGCAAATGGTATCTGGGCCAATCTCGGCGGGGCCCCCTGCGACTCGTAAGGGGGGGGGGGGGCAATTGCCCCCCTTGCCCCCCCCCCCCCCCTGGCTGCGCCCCTGAACAAAGGCACGCGAGAAGCAGAGATCGAAAACAAAACATATACCTAGCACATAAAGATACAGCTAGGTGGATTGGGCTAGGGTAGACATTTCATTATTTCGGACCCGGTCACCTCAGCTGCAGCAGGACACCGAATGCGGTCGCCGAAATTCCATGTCCTTGGTTGCCGGTGAGGACGACAAAACGATAAAAAATGTATTCTTGAGCCCGAGTTAATTTACGTTCCTTTAATCAAAACGTCTGATTGATGTGTGTATTTTGAGATCAAAGCCCATCCAAGGCAGAACTTGTTGATTGGACTTCGCTTACAACGTTAGAGAACGCTGTTCCAGGTCAACCGTAGAAAAAAAGGTGGGTGGCAGGTGGTCATGTGACCAAATGGAGGAATCTGATTGGAGGCCCGGGCTTGTCTAGTAAATTGGCGCATGCCGCATTGTCTAGTAAACTGGCGCATTAGCTACCGCCATTTCTGACAAACAAATAATGGACTAGTTGCAAGTTACCTAACCCACTACTTTTGTGTTTGATGACAAGCAAATGAATACAACATATTTTCTAGATTGTCACTTGACTATAAATTCCAACGGATTACTAGTTTTAAAACAAAAATAAGTATATTTACGTAATTTGGAATTTCGATTGGTCGTGACGTCAGATGGTAATAGTTCAGGCGGTCAAAGTTGCTTGAGGTAGTCTTGGGCTGCTCGGTCAAGGGCGTAGCTACTATACCGCAAATACCGCAAATGCGGTATGCTCGGATCGTGATGCCCCACTTATGGAATTTCAAGTCCCTCGTGGAACACGATGCCCCCAAATGTCGTGCTACCCACTTTATTGTGAGAGTCGTGATTCCCTAGTGAGGAATGTGATGATCCTTGGTGCAAGATGTGATACCCCTTGTGCAAGATATGATGCCCCTAGCCCCCTAGTGGAAGATGGGATGCTCCCTGTGGAATATGTGATGCCCTAGTGGAAGATGTGATGCCCCTACAGGAAGCCGAGATGTTCCAATTGAAAGCTGTGATGCCCCTAGTGGAAGATGTGATGCGCTTTGTTGAAGATGTGGTACCCTAGTAGAAGATGTGATGACCCTACTGAAAGCTGTGATGCCCCTAATGGAAGATGTACCTAATGCCCATTGTGGAAGATGCAATGCCGCTAGTGGAAGATGTGGTCGTGGTGCCCTAGCGATGTCCCTACTGGAAAACGTGATGCCCCTAGTGGAAGATGTTAGGGCCCTGTTGGAAAATGTGATGACCCTACTCTTGAAGACGCGATGCCCATAGTGCCGTTGTGATGCCTCCACTGGAAGCTGTGATGCCCTAGTGGAATATATGATGCCCCTAGAGGAATATGTGATGCCTCTGGTGGAAGACGTGATGACCCTTGTATAAGATGTGATGTCCCCTGTAGAAGATGTGATGCCCCTAGTGAAAGATGGGATGCCTCTACTGGAAGTTGTGATGCCCCTACTGGCAGATGTGATGTCTTTTCTGGAACCGGTGGTGCCCCTTGTAGAAGATGTGATGTCCCGAGTAGAAGATGCGATGCCCCTAATAGAAAATGTGATGGTCCTTCTGGAGGCTCTGATGCCCTAGTGGAAGATGTGATGCATCTGCTGGAAGATGTGATGTCCTTATTGGAAAATATATGATGTCCCTAGTGTGTGGCCCTTCATGCAAATATATGATGTGATATCCCTTCTAGAGGATGTGATGCCCGGAATGGAAGATATGATGCTCCTGCTAGATTTGATGAAAACTCAAGTTGAGTTATTTGGGGTAATCAAATAATTGTTGTGTTGCCCCTTTTGTATCGCTGTAACTAGAGCATGGTCAAACTGTTCAGTGGTTCGCCCGTTAACCCCTTATCACACGCACCGACGGGGGGGGGGCGGATATCCGCCTCCCCCGGAGGTTTTCGTGAATCGCTGACAAACGGCAGCGCGCAGCGCCGTCAAATTTGTCATAGTTGTTTGGGTATCAATTACTCACATTGAGTAAACTTTTCAACCTCGGGTCATCTCAGAGATTATGTCAAAAGGTCACGTCAAGTGACCCCACCTCCAAAGACGTTTTTGAAAGTTTGTGTTCGTGCCAAAGCTAGTGTTTGATCAAGAGGTTTGAAACTCACAAGATTTAATTAGGTCATAAGTGCCTGAAATTCTTATATCTCGGATTTTGTACATTGGTGACCTAAGGTAAGGTCAATTTCATGACCTCCCCATTATAAGTTAACGGGGAAAGATGAAAACGCGTATAAATCCATAGGAAATGGCTAGATTTGACCAGTCTTCACCAGATCCACCATTCTTGTGCCAAATACAAAGACCCACGTTACATTTTGTTCTTTGACCTCTACGAGGTAAACTCAGGTGACCCCGAGGTCACGTGTGGTTTTTCTTGAATAACTCCTTCCCAAATAAAGGTAGAGCAATGTAATTTTCACCATTGAGTTCGTCTCATCGAGACGCATCGATTGATATAAAAATTGACCTTGAAAACTGGCATGATTTTGACCTGACCTAGGTCAGTTCAATTTTTGGATATGACCTAACTAGGTCATCCGATATACCATTCGAAGCGTCTCGACGACAGAAACACAATGGTGACAAAATGTACTGGTAAATCATGCTCCTGTTAAAAGTTATTCCTGAAAACAATTCGGCGATTTTTATAATATTTGAAGTTCAATGGCCTCTGCTGACCTAATTATGAACATAGAGTGAAATAGACATTGGGTCCAATCAAAAGCCAAAAGTGACAGCAAATTTAAATATCTTTCGGACGTTTTTTTCCGCGCGTCGCTAGCTCTTTTAGTTATCGAGATATAGACGGTTATGTTAAGTGTACCAATACATGGCCGAAAGTTGACCTTCGGTAACCTCTGGGACCTCAATATTGACCTGACCTAAAATTACCTAGTACTTTCGATAGAGTATGTCTCAAGCTATCTAAATCTGTTTCCGCTTGTCGCTACGTTGCATGGTTTTCGACCCCCCCCCCCCCCCCCCCCGTCGGTTTGAAGTTGGCGTGGACCCGTCGGTGCGCGTGTTAAAACATGATCATTTTTAAAGAAAATGTCATACTTGATGACCCAGGTACAATTTTAGTTAAACGGTCCCGACCAGGCCAGCTGAGGCCATGTGAGGTCACCGGTGCTTTTTTGCCAAATACTTCTGATAGACAAAGGTATGCAACTGACACCGTTACAAATAGGTGACGTATTACGGCAATTGTCCTTCGAGGGAAGACAAGTAATACGCCGGTTCGAAAACACAAAACAGAAGATCATCAATGCCAGCTTTACCGTCATATTCGAATTTTGCGAAATTTTCAAGTTTTTCACTGTGGATAGCTGGATTTTGACTGATGCGAAGGCAATTTTTACATCTGTACGTCCAACCGTTGTGGGGGGGGGGGGGGGGAAATCATAGTTTCAGGACCTTTTCTTTAGGTGGGAGGGGGGGGGGCATGCCCCCATGGATCCGCCCCTGTATATAGTCTTACATCAATCGATGCATATCGATGAGCCAAACACAATATATATTCAATATGCAAAATTACGGTAACCTTCAAAAATTTCCCTAGTGATACCCCTTCACCTGATGATGCCCCAATTTTGTGATGCCCCTGTCGGCAAATGCCGTATGCTCGAAACATCCTGGCTACGCCCCTAGGCTCGGTTGACGCATTTCTTTTTAATCTGGAGGTTCAACATAAGCATAAGCAGCATACTTATCGCACGAAAATTGAAGCACATGAAACGGATAATTTAACCAGATGCAATGGCGTCGCCACCTTCTCAAGGGCGGATCCATTTTTGTTGTTGTGGGGGTGGGGGGCATACCGTTTTAGCGGACCTTACCTAACCCCAATTTCGATTTTCCACCGGATTTGGGCCACTTTATTTTGCAACTACACGATTTGTTGGGGCTTTTCGACCTTTTGGGGTATCGAAAAAGGAAAGATCGTCAGCTTGCAGTTTGTATTGTTCCGACATTACACTGAGCAAAACTATGTCAATTGTCAGCTGTACCCAGGGGCGTCGCCGATGATTTTTGAGTTGGGGTTGGGAGGCTCGGCTGAAATGACGAAATACAAATTACCCATTTTTATTCGTGTATCGCCTTTGCAGCATTTTTTTTTGTGTGGACTTTCATGTTATAGTAGGTACTTGTTATTTAGGGCCGCAAAGCGGCGCGAAATTTTTACGGGTTTGCCTGATAAAACCCAGAAACATAGGCGGTGGGCCTTGTAGAGAATAGGCTAAACATGCTATTCATTCAATTCACCGTTACAACGAACCGAAGACGGTGGCGATGGCTTCGTTATGACGATGGCCACCGATGTGACGCCGCGAAACGGCGTGAAATTGTAATGTCGTGGGAAACGAAATGTTTCATATTGGAACCAGACTCAGGTAATTCCTATTCCTGGTTGCACATCTCGGTATGATTAAAAATATTTAAATTAAAGTAGTTTTTAATATACATATTCTTCGGATAGTAAATGACGATGACCGGTGGCGGTCAGCGCTCAATAGTACATATGATAATAATAACTGTATACATATGTACTGAACTGTTACAAACAACTGGTAACAGTGCAAATGGTTTGAAAGCGGCAAGACTTTTCCGCACATGAATAATAATATCACATATTTACCTATATATACAGCACATAATTCCGCACACATTTTGTTTTCCGCATTTTCCGAAAGCAGAACGACTTTTCCGCACATAAATGGTCACTGCGGATCTGGAGGAGCCTGGGGTGAGATGGCTTAGGAAGATGGTCCTGGCCTGGTCTGACTATCTCTTCGGTCCAGCAAGTCTCTTCCAGATCTCTTCGGTCCAGCAAGTTGGGCACCGCTGGAGCAGCTTCCGGGTGCCGATGTCCGCGTCTTTCCGTTCGCGTCGCCTTTTTCGGAACTCAACAGGCTAGCTAAACATGTAGCCCGCTTGAAAGTTAATATTTGATGAAGGGAATGGGCCCGGGGGCCCAATTAGGTACCGCCAAGGAGAGATTGCCATACACTTAACCCTATTAGTGGCAGGCTCCTGGCTACCCCTATTAGTGGCAGGGGAGGGGGGGGGGTGGATTCCGCCTCTCCCCCCTCCTATTATTCCGCCTCTCCCCCACCCCCTCCTACTATTTCGCGTCATTTTTTTTTTGGGGGGAGCCTTTGGCCGTGAGAGGGGCCCTGGGTTTGTTTGTCCCCCCCCCATCCGAAAATACTACCCGCCGACACTGATACCACCTCCATAACCGCTCTATCCGAACGCGTGCGATTTTACGGCTGTGATTGAGACCGTCTGGTCAAAAATATAATACGGGAAAACCTACCGCCGGGTGACCAAAACATACCTTGTTCTATCCTCCATCCATACCCGGGTCATGAATCCACCTGCGAAGTCATTTAGTACCTAAATATATTTTTCTTAAAAACATCTGCAAAATCTCCATGGGAGTATCAGCTGACTGCGATTCCTTGGGCCCAACCACACTGGAGGATCCCGGCAATCGGTTGCACGTGCGGTGAGGAAGTCACGTGACAGAATCCTTACGCCCCTACCTTTATTAAAGCACCTAAAAAAACGAAGTTTCGCAATGACTTCCCAGAATGTGCTCCGTTGGTTGTTGAGCCAGCTACTAGAGCAGACCGTCTTTCAATAGTCAAATCTGATAAAGGTTCATTGGGAAAGTTGGCCCGGTGATGGTTTTACCAAATGTAACCACGGCTGGCGCGCGGTTGTTCTGGGCGTGCGGCTTCGCGCAGCGGCGACCTCGCCGCCCGCATGTTATTACACACTAGCGCGCTACTCCCTGCAGCCACACCGGGGGAAGAGCCCCGCGGCCACTCGCTGGTCAGCAGCCGTGTCGGTGGCAACCCCGTGGAAGGACTCCGCGTATATTTTCCTGTTGGGTCCTCAAGGCTCGAGGGCAACACCTTTCGGTAAGCCAACAAATCTGCTCTGCATAGTGATCACACATTTATGTGTATTAGTTGCCTATTTGTCTTTATCGTGTATCGATTGTCTTCTAGTCGTTATTGTAATATCTCGTTTAGGTTAGGTTATATGGCTTATATCCATTTGGATATTGTTTCTTTATATTGGTTAGTGCTTGTGCGAGGAACATGTATAGGCAAATTATAATTCGTCTTATCATTTATGACCTCTTCCTCGAAATTAAACTATAATAGTACCAAAAAAAACGTTATATTAATATTTCGATCACAGATCTTCATCAGAAATTATACATTACCAAAACAACAATAATCAGAATACAAGTTTCGACTGCATATTGTTTCCCGCGTTTTTTTACACATTTTCGCGCGACATTTCTCGCGAACTTTATTCATACGGGCACGACCTTCTAAAGGATACTTCAACTTCGGTTTGCATAAATAGTCGACATCATCTCGCCTATATATCACAGCATCACCTATTAATAAACAAACTTCCAAGCCCATATCTAACAACATGCATAAATATACAATAAAACGATAAAAAAATACAATGTTGCCAAACCTAAAAAGATGTATCTACACGAACAATGCCATCGCAAAAGGGCGGAAGTGTTGAATTTTAAATGATTGGCCACGATGACACATTGGAGTTCAGCTATGGTTGTTCCTTTCTAATCAAAATAGACTCTGCGATTTTTCGGTCCGGGTGGTCCTTAGCTCTGTAAAGCACTTGAACTTGAATGGGTGTAGGGGTGTGACCCGCTTCGGGATGAGCTATCTTGAAATGGTACCCCATGGGTGTATCATCCTTCCTGCCTACCATGTCTCGGACATGTTCATTATATCTTAGTCTCAGCGGGCGTTTGGTTTCTCCTATATAATTTGTGTAACAGAGCTTGCACCTAAGCTTATACACATTTGTATGTGTGCACTGTCCTCTAAACCCACTCTTGCATAAATTGCATCTATTTCCCCCCGGGCAGCGAGGCGGCGTGAAAGCTGAGCGCACTAACTGACTTTTCAACTTATTTTCGTTTCTCCAAGCTAGCCTAACGTTTAAGCCGATCTTTTTACCACTTTTTTATCACTTTTTCACCACCTTTTTTACTTCGCAAAGCAAATTTTCGTCAATATATGGTAGTGTTAAATACCCATCCTCCCCCGCTGTCCGTTTCCGCATGTGTCTAGGCCCCCCTGGACAGGCGAACCTCCTTGAAGGGCACTCACAAAATCGCTACACACGACCCGGGTGTCAACTCCTGCCACAGGGGTTAATTTGGAAATTTACTCATGCATGGGGTGTCACTGTTGATACTTCGCTATCTACACCCATGTCAGACACCTGCGTGGTGTGTCAGTGCCGACCACCATCGCATTGTGTGTTCGTCACCGCTGCATGGGGTGTCGAGGTATCGCAATACTCATGCGGGAGGAGCCAATTGACGCCTCAGCCGGGCGTATTTCAGGAGTTCGCTCACCACTGGGAGAGGTGTGACGGTCGCCGCTGCTTGGGGTGTCGTGACGCAGATGCACGCAGACGACGGCGCGGCCTTGGCTGCGCGCGCACATAACCGCCGGCCGGCCGCGCCACCGCGCCGGGTCAGTTGGGTTGTGACCTTGGGCGCGGCGGGTTCTGCAGTGTGCGTGCGTCGACCGTCGTCAGTGCTCAAGTTGCCGTTGAGTTGCGAAAGGCTGTCAATCGTGTTGTCGTGATCGGAGTTATAAGTACCTAATTGTGAGTTGTGAGTGCGTTCTTTCGTGCGTTCTTTTGATCTTAGAAATGTACTTAGTTGTGAATTTGTGATCGATAAACATTAGGTGTGATAGCGTCTATATGTTTCATGCCCTCCCGTCACAACCAATTGTATTTCTTATCCGGTCGGAGCCGCACCAACCAAGCTTCTATAAACATATGAATATACGTAGCTGACTGTTGATCCATAGTAACTATGATTATTTATGAGTATGCTTGATGATGCTGATTTGTGATGCTGGTGTTGATACATGGATCTGTGTACAATAATTAACGGTTTTGTTAATACAATGGTTTTGCACTGAAATGTACTAATTTTGTGTTGCTCAGATTGGGAAGATTGGCGCGAGTGGTCAGAGTCAGGTCAGAGTGCTCAGATTGGCATGAGTCTTGCGAGTTGCGACACGTCTCTGAGCCGGCGCCCTGCGGCGGCCGCCGCCCGCCATGCGTCTGTGTCACGACACCCCATGCAGCGGCGACCGTCACACCTCTCCCAGTGGTAAACGAACTCCCGCAATTCGCCCGGCTGAGGCGTCAATCGACACCCCCCCCCCGCATGAGTATTGCGACACCTCGACACCCCATGCAGCGGTGACGTTACTCCTCTCCCAATGGTAAACGAACTCCCGCAATACGCCCGGCTGAGGCGTCCATCGACACCCCACGCATGCGTATTGCGACACCTCGACACCCCATGCAGCGGTTATCAAGTGTGTTCCGTTAAACCTATACACCCCATGCAGCGGCGATCACGGTTGTTCCGGTACACCTCCCTGAGTGCTAAACAGAACACCTTCCAGGCGACGTATTTTAAGTTGTGTGGGCATCACACGGGCTAGGGGTGTTGACACCCTGCGCAGGTGTTGATTTGTTGTGAGTGAGCCTTTTCAGTAGTTTCAGTGAATACCCATTCCCTAAAAGTAAGGTGTGAATTTTATATACGCTACCATCCTCTTTTTCTTTGCTAGATGAATTGTTCAAGGCTCTATGAAACATATTCCTGATCATATTGTGCTTGGTAGATGCAGGGTGAGCAAATGAAGCAAGCAAGACGATCCCTGAGTTTGTCGGCTTAATGTAGAGCTACGTGTCCAGTTTACGTTGTACTGTCACGGAAGTAGTGATTGTTACATAAGTGTCCAAGAAAGGGACCCCTTTGTCTCTTGTTGAGTGATCCAGTGTGAATTCCAGGTTTGGGTGCAGGCTGTTGAGATACTGAAGGAACTCTTACAGTGCCTGCTCCCCAGGTGTCCAAATCCCCGCATAGTCGTCTATGTATCTGACTAAGAAGTCCGGTTTGTGAACTGCGTTCGCCAAAGTCTGCTGCTCAAACCTATCCAAGAAAATGATCGCTAAAGGAGGAGCGCAAGGGTTACTCATAGCGATGCCCTGTTTCTGCCTGTAGAAGTCATCCCCAAACGAGAAGACGTTATTGCGAAGACACTGCTCTAATATAATACAAATATCCTCATAGCTGAGCCCAAACGTCTCAATGTCCTGGCCATGAGTCTCGAGTTTCTCCTTGGCGGCATCTATTGCTTCTGCTACTGGTATGCTACCATATAGATTGACCACATCTAGGGGCAAAATTAATGGAACAGCCAGAATGGCCACTTCCACCACCAAAGTGGGCACTCTCCCCATCAACTTAACAAACACGCCAGAATGGCCCAAGCCACCTCCAAAAAGGCCAATTCACCACACAAATACGAATCCACCACCAACGATGCCAGATGGAATATGGAATACAGAAACCCGACTAAACAGCATGAACATTGAACAGCATCAGGGTGCCGGCAGAGGACTTTGAACAATCACCAAAATTAATAACTTTTTTTAAGCAACTTGCTGGTCATAGACATGCCAGAATATACGTAATTGAAGCGTCTCATACTCCCTTTTCGCCGTTATCAGCGATCATGGGCATCGAGCTAGGATTTTAGGTTACGGGGAGGATGGATAAATCCAAGATAAATCGGTATGCCGATCGACCTAGCTTCATAGGCGTCGCCCGGATTTTTAGGATGGGGTGGGCAAAATGCAAATGAAAACTAAAGCCGGACCACGCCGGATCGAATGGTGAAGACCCCGCCCAAATCGGTCCCATAGGTTAGGAGCATGACGTCGTCGGCAACGTTTTTTGGTGGTTTGGGTCCAATTTGGTCCACTTACATTGGACTAAAGTGGATAAAACTCAAAACGGCACCGTTTTGGACCGCGCCAGATCGAATGGTGAAGGCCCCACCCAAATTGGTCCCCATAGGTTTATTGTCCAAATTGGTGGCATTAATCTATTTGGCTATGGAGTGTCCATTTTGGCGGCGTTTTGTCCATTTTGGTGGCGAGTGGCCTTTTTGGTGTTGTTCGGTCCGTTTTGGTGATCTATTAATAGGGAGCCCCACATCTATACTGAAAAAGATGGCCCCTTCCGGTAGTGGCTGAGATCTACTGTGGTCCGCTGCTCGTGAGAGGAAATCCTTTGTGTCCCAGAGGTGGGTGGGGATGAATTCCAAAAGCTGCTTAAGTATCGTTTCAAGAAGGCAAGCTGTCTTTTCCGTGGGTCCCCCCGAGCCTGAAACGACAGGACGCAAAGGAACAGCAGGCTTGTGGTCTTTAGGTAAACCGTAAAAAACGGGTGTCCTGCTGTGCCTAGGCGTCAGTTCCTCCACAACTTTATCTGGAAGTTTGTGCCTGGTTACAGATTTAAACACTTGTTTAGTTTTAGCCTCTACTTTTGGGACGGGATTTTTCTGGAGTTTCTCATACTTTGGGGATCATTCAAAATAGCCTCTACTTTGTATTTATAGTCATCCTTGTCAAGAAGCACTAGACCCTTGCATTTATCGCTTTGTTTCACAATAACGTTTTCATTTTTACCTAGATCTTTGATAAACTCTGTTTCATCGGTTGTTACGTTACCATTATCAGTGCTGTGATTTGTATAGGTACGCACTACATTTGCGTACAGAGTTTATCAAAGATTCAGTTTGTGCAGGCTGCGCTCAACGTCTACATTAGAAGGGGGCGGGAACCTTTTACTGGTATCTGGAAACCTAAAATTCAAATTAGGAACCTACCTCGGGACGTGTGGCGCTCGTCTCCGCCCGCCTGGTCTCCGCCGTCCGGCTGTCCTCCTGCCGTGATGCCCTCTTGTGCTCGTCGCCCGTCGCCGTCCACCGGGTCACCGTTATTCTGTTGCAGATCGCCCGTGTCTCGATCCCTCCATCCTTCTTCGCTCTTTGCGTCTGGAGGCGGCTGATAAACGTCCTCTCGTCTGATTGGCGGCAGATTGACGTCCTCCTGTCGCACCTGGTCCTGGTTTGTCTGGCGGCCGACTTGGCCGAAGCGGTCTTCTTGTTGTTGTCTTGTGGCATCTTCATTCGTTCTGGGAGCATTTTGATGTCGGGCTTCTCCATCTCCGGCTGGCTCATTGGTTGCTTGATTTGGTCCTGCGCTTCGCTTCCCACGGGTTATGTCCTATATATCCACCGTTTGGCGTAGGCCAATCTTTCGACGCTTTTTTCTACTTCTAGTATTACCTTCTTGCAAATAGACTGTGACACCGCGAAGTTAGGTCCTTTCGACAGTATGGCTAAATGTGGTGCGTCGAGAGCCAGAGAGAATAAGTAGTTGACCCTCTTGTTGTTTGACCTGTCACTGTTACCAGGCGTATGAGATGGTACGGCATTGTTGTCTGCTGTCTCGGGTCTGTCGGTCTTGCCCTGCCGTCTTCTGTTAAACTTGTTGATGAGATGAGGGCGATTCTCACAGATGGTGAAGTCGAAGATTCGATTGCAAGTATAGGCTATCTCAGTCAAAGTATCACCCACCAAGAAAGAAGAGACCTCATTCTTCAAGCTTGCTCGTCTTCTCTCCAAGAAGGCTTTACGACGGAAAGACTCGACGATGGCTTCATTGAGTAGAGTTGTCGCGAATTATTCAGAATGGTTTCGAATGTGGCTATTATTAAAAAATACCTTGTTTATCGGCTTGAGAGCATCCTCTATAAAGCTCGGCAATACGTTATACTTTCTACAAGCAGTCAAACACTCTATTCTTAGAAGCGTTTTAGCAAGTTTTTCGGGATTCTTTAAAGTTTCAGCAAGCACTTGTTGGCGGTCAATTCTTGGTTCGATGTTCTTTATATTGGTTAGTGCTTGTGCGAGGAACGTGTATAGGCAAATTATAATTAGTTTTATCATTTATGACCTCTTCTTCGAAATTAAAATATAATAGTACCAAAAAACGTTATATTAATATTTCGATCACAGATCTTCATCAGAAATTATACATTACCAAACAGCAATAATCATAATACAAGTACAAGTCTTATGATATTGGCTTGAAAGTTTGTTTGTTAATAGGTGATGCTGTGATATATAGGCGAGAATAACTCGCGACACAATGTATGTTGCACTTCCCAATAACAGACACCAAATAGGCGTTTAATTGCAGCAGCGTAATTACATAAGGTTTGGTCACGCACTTCAATGCCGAACCTCAAACACATTGTCGTTGTCACATTGTCACCAGCATCATCATTGTATTTACTTTCACTGTCTTATTGCTGCATACGTCAACCTAACATTTACTTATGTGCCAATACACCTAACGTAATATAGCAAGCGTTGATCATTACCTCCACTCTATTAATAACCTGAGTCAAATTACATGTAATTCTTATCCTTTTCAGGGGGGAGGGGGGATAATTTATTCATTTCCGTGAGTTTGCATGTAATTAGGTCCTGGAATACCTACCCATCTGCAGCAGCTGTGCATACCTGCAGCTTATATTGTGCCGCAGCACATCACTTCAATGAGGGAAATCTACCCTGCCGCTGCTGCCTTGTAGCTATACAATCTATTTTCGCCACGGGGGGGGGGGGGGGGGGGGGGGGGGGGGCAGAAGGGGCAGTCGCTCCCTTGTCGGGTAGGTGGGGCAAACATATTTTTGCCCCTATCATTTAACCCTCGCCCCGGTGGGGGGTCATTTTGACCCCGAATCCCTGAGGTTTTACGAGAATAGCGGGAAAACGGCGGCTGGCAGCGCCGCCAAATTTGGTACAGCTATTTGGGCATCACTTACCCACATTTTGTGAAAGTTTTGACGTCAGGTATTCTCAGGCCAGGTCACCAGGTCACCTCAAGTGACCTTACCTCCAAAAATGTGTGTGGTCGTGCCACAGTCTTTATCTGTGTGAAAATGTGTGTGGTCGTGCCACAGTCTTTGTCCGAGAGATTTGAAATTTGCAGGATTTCATAAGATCATAAGTACCTACAATTCGTTTATCTCGGATATGTTGTATCAGTGACCTATGGTCAGGGCAATTTCCTGAACTCCCCATTATAAGTGAATGGGAAAATATACAAATGCTTCTTATCTTCTTATTCAGAGAATATGCGTTGGATGTGGCTAATTATTTCAGAATCGTGTTATTTTAGCTCATTATTCATGACCCAGGTGCAATTGTTGCTTCTTATTCAGAGAATATGCATTTGATCTGGCTAATTCTGTCATAATCGTGCTATTTTAGTTCATTCTTCATAACCCAGGTGCAATTGTTGCTCAGTCTGAGGTCATCTGAGGTCATCAGCACTTTTTTATGAATAACTCTTGATAGAATACAGATAGAGACGTGCAGATGACACCACTGTATTGGTCTCGTCGAGTCACGTCGCCCCATAAGCAACATGGCCCAACTGTGTCACTAAATGACACTGTCACTAAAACTAAATGACATTGATACCTTGTCCTAATTATTCTTTCCCTTTTAGCTATACCTACCCTATATACCCATTCCTCTTCACCCTTACCGTTTCCTAATTAATTGTTTCACATCTTTATTGGAAGTTAATGTTTTCATGAAACCTGGTCAAGCTCTGATTGACAATTTCTGGCACCTACCATGACTCAAGCTTTTCACTTATTTCTATCCACACTTACTTAGCTGCAATCCCTGGGTTTCCTTGTCACCCATCCGAAAATACCTTCTGCCGCCCCTGCCTAAGGGGGGTGCCTTCATTTCCAGAGTACTCATTTCCAAAGTTAAGAACTACTCGTTTTACCCGGAGATATTAACCCATGAATACAGTTTGGTCTGGCCGGGCAACAATCACTTCGTAATAAATTATTGCACGGCATCAATTATTGCATTATTGCACTTCTGTTTATCATCTTGGTGACATCAAAAAAGTAACATTTCTGGTGCATATTTCAGGTGGAGGCCACGGGCCAACTGGATGCAGCCATGGAACAGGCAGAGGTTGAAGAGTCACATGCTGTAACGGCAGGTCCTCTACCAGTCCACCCTGGTCCTGCGAGCACAAACGCAGGGCAACCGGCGAATTCAACAGCAGATAACAGGACCTTGCACAACCCCCAGATCGAGTCTCTGGCATTTGTAGCCGGCTATGTCGCCTACAAATGCCGACACATTGATCCGACCCTAGGTCACCCAGCCTCTGAACTGCAAACGACCTGACGGGTTCCAGATGCATGGGTGCATGTTGTAAACAACATGCACCCATGCATGCCTTGTTTGTTACATCCGATCGCTGGATGGCCATGGTGGAAACATTCGATGTTGTGTTCAGTGCTGTGAAGGGATGCAGCGCAGGCTGTCAGACGGGCTGATCGTAAGACAGCTGATAACAGCTCTTCTGCACCAGGAACCGAACTTAAACGCGAAGATGACCAGGAAGCTGGTAACAACACGCCTTTTCATTATGTTGAAATGCTTCAACAAGGGTAAACTAGAAAACGCTTCGAGACGGCTCAGTCAAAATCAGTTAAAATGTCATTGTCGCAGCACACGGCAGTGATGCCAAATCTCAGAAATCCGTCTGCACTGTGACTGGATGGTGGTGGATAGATCTTGTGGTGAAACTGCTGGTGATGTGTGTGTGGGGACTCCTAGTCTTGTGATGCCACTGCTGGTGATACGTGTACGGTGATGGGAGCACTCGGTCTCGTGGTGCCACTGCTGGTGATGTGTGCGGTGAAATATCATGTTGGATAATGATTTTGTGAACGCTCCTCGGCTTTTACGTTTTCTGACAAATATGTGTCGATCATACATTCGCTATCTGTGTAATGCTCTGGCTCGTTGCAAAGAACATGTGTGCGCACGCATGCACACGGCATCCTTAAGCACTAATTATTACCATCGGCTCTCAGACTCCTCCCCAAACTGCTGGTATTTAGACTAAAACCATGTAAGCGGCTTTTGCTAGACTTCCGGCCGATTTCAGTCGTTTTTGGGGCAAAGCCCCGATGGCCCATGCACTCCTTGGTTTCACCCCTGGCATGCACAAGCGATCTTGAGATTAAGAGCTTGTCTCTGATCAAATACGTGTTAATATATATCTACATCTTATCGTGTTTTTGTTGACCCTTAAATATGAATCATCACATCATCCTATCATCATAATCATAGTTATCATCCCCATCATCTTATATGTATTAGTTTTACTATATTCCCATTAACTGAATTTAATGTGTTGATGTGCGTGTTGGTATCACAGCAAGTTGGAAAGGCGTGCTTATTTGCACCTGGAGGGCATGGTTCAGTTGAATCACGTGCCATCAATTTAATTTTTACCATAATTCGTATACGAACCTCTATGACGTCACGCTTAGCTAAAATCGACGGACGGTGGTACCTAGCATCTATGGCCTTGGGCGAGATGATGTCGGCTATTTATGCAGACCGAAGTTGAAGTATCCTTTAGAAGGTTGTGCCCGTATGAATAAAGGTCGCGAGAAATGTCGCGCGAAAATGTGTAAAAAAACGCGGGAAACAATATGCAGTCGAAACTTATATTCTGATTATTGTTGTTTTGGTAATGTATAATTTCTGATGAAGATCTGTGATCGAAATATTAATATAACGTTTTTTGGTACTATTATATTTTAATTTCGAGGAAGAGGTCACAAATGATAAAACTAATTCTAATTTGGATATTGTTTTGTTTGTTTGCTCTATCTTTCTTTGTTTCTTTGTTTTTTCTTCTAGAAACCGCTCAATAGATTCCTAAACATCTGGGATGTTTGAGGTGCGTGGGTCGAACGTGGACGAGTCGAGCCGGGAGAGGCAACACCAAATGTGGAATTGCATCTCTGATCGTGGCTCGTGAATCTCACTACGTTCGCCGTAGATTCAATGTGCAGATTCAGATTCAGATTCTGATATATTTCACCGAGGGGCGAGGATCCACATCAACGATGGCTTTTCATCTGGCACGTCATTATAGATAAAACAAGAGATGGGGCTAAGAGTCATTAAAGCAGCTAACACGGTACAGAGACACTCAGAGTCACATCAGGGTCGTGCCGCCAATATTGCACGCTTCAGACTAGTGTACCGGGGTACATCTCCTATTAAAAGTATGTTACTATTGACCGTAGCCGGCCGGCTTCCAGACCGAACCCAGCCGGCCGCCGCCCTTTTCTCCAGACGAAAACGACACTGGCAAAAACAGTGCGCGGCCGTCAAGACGGCACGTTTTCAACAAAGCCATGATGGCTTCATTAGCAGGCAGCCATTAGCAGTCAGTTATGGCCCGCAGGGAACGCGAGCCTGGCGAAGCCCCACTGAATCCTACCACTCTACGTGAACCCGCATCGTCAACGAACCACATCATTCAGCATGAACCTGCACAAACAGAACCGTCACACCCTTCCCTTCCTCCCTCCCCCCGACGCACGCGCGGCCGACGCACCGCTGGATGCCACGGGACTCAAGACGTCATAAAATAAGGGCATCGCCGGGACGCGACACGAAGGCACCAAGCAACGGCGGCGTAAGCAGAAGTAAAAATAAATCAAAGTAACAAGAGGAGTTGATAAGAAGCTAATGATTGAAGAACTGATGCAAAAACAAATCGGGAAAGTAGTGAATCACCATATCCTATCGACATATCTATGATCGGCGGTTAAAAAACGATAGATAATTGCGGATGACGTGATATGATGGACCAATCTGGATGCCAATGTGCAATGGAAAGCACGCGGTGGCCGTCTCAAACATAGCTAAGGGGAGCAATTAAAGCCGATACAGCAAGACCGATCAATATGACAATCACAGCGGTCTATCAAATATTCGGATTCTCCATAGACTCGTCATAGACTCTCAATGTTATCAGCAAAATGAGAGAAAATATGGATTAAAAAGGATGCAAGGCTAAGACAGATCGACAAGAAATATACGGGTCGACACCAGCAACATATCGCGAAACAAGAATTGAAGGGGCGTGGCCCATTATCAACGATCAAATCCGCCAAAAGAAGTCAGATAAGTTATTTGTTCCAGAAGGTTCTAAGCTCAAAATTCAATAAGAAAAGGCGTCAGCAGTTTTGAAGAATTGGTAAGCACCGGAAAGGGCAAAGCTAAGTACAGAGACGCTCGACCAATCAGAGGACGCAGGGTCTTTCCATATATATATATAATAGACGACACGAGACTGGGGCTAGGACGTTCGGCTAACGAGCCCAGCGCTTTTCCGATTGGCATGCAAGCATGAGGGTTAATAGCGATTGATCACTGTAGGCACACAATGTGAATACTCTCAGGTTAAAATAACCAGTTCATTGTGGTTCATTTTCCGCAACGACAGGTTCGCAAAATTTTAGTATTTTTAAGTTCGCGAAATTTTAAAATTTTAAGTTCGCGAAATTTTAGTAACGACAGGTTCGCAGGTGAGGGGGTGTAGTTTAACAGCACGACGATTGGTCAGCGGTTGGCCGCCAGTAAATCGAGCGGGTATCCGTCATGAGAAGAGTGAGCGGTATATGTAACAGTTCAGCACTTCAGTACTTACGTTAGACACTCATAGAACACAGGGACCGGCTCATTCGGGAGAAGTATTACATATAGGATGCACGGGCTCGAGAGTCAATAGCACGTCACTACCATACCATATCGCGTCAAGAGCTGCCAGGACTGGTCAATCATCATGTCCGCTGCCGACTGGTCGGTCCGCCAACTCGCCGGTGACAACCCCAGCACCGCTATAGTATGGATGAGGGAGGAGAATCAGCGGAGCGACCTGAGGGAGATAAAACGAGTAATCAGAGTGGGATTCCCGGGCAGTCGTGTATAACAGGGTAGAACACAGGCAAGATGGCCATCACATGCTATTTAAAAGTACGGAGGGTCCCAGGGCAGGTCGGAGGGCCCCTTGAGCATATTGGCAGGGCAACAAAGCAGCCAGCGCAGTCCGACCACAATAGTCGCTGGGCAGATCGGAGACGCTCCTGGGCAAGTCAGAGGGCCCCTAGCTAGACCGAAAGGGTTCCTGGGCCGGTCGGAAGGGCACTTGAACATGCCGGATGAATTCCTAGCCAGACTGGAGGGGCTCCAGGGCAGGTCGGAGGGGCCACTGGGCATGTCGGCAGTGCGACAAAGCAGCCAGTGCATTCCCTGGCCAGGTCGGAAGGACCTCTGAACAGGCCCAATGGGCCCCATGACACACAATAGAGGCTTCTTGGATGATCAGAAGAGTCCCTGGTCAGACCGGAAGGGCCAAAAGCACGTAGAGATCCCAAATGAAGATTACATACAAAGAGGACTTAATCCAAAGTACAAATATTAAAATCGGAGCTTCCGGATATATTGTAAGACCCTTCCTCAGTGTTACAATATACCCGAAAGGTCCGATTTTAATTTGTCTTGTAGAGTAAGCCCTCTTTGTATTTAATATATATCACCCACTTCTGACTTCACTTCACAGCATGTCTTTCCGCGGATCCCAGATGAGTCCCTGAACAGGTCTCTAGGGCGTTGAAAAGGTCGGAGTGGCCCCTAGACGATCTGAAGGGACCCTGAGCCTGTCAACAGTAAGCATGCCAGACATGCCAGAATGCCAGTCCAGGGAATACAACTAAAAAATTCGCGCCGCTCTGCGGCGCAATTTAACTCCAAATTAAATTATATGCGGGTTACACAAAACAAATCGAGCCGTTTCTCGGCGCATTCATTGTGTTATGCTTTCCTTTCCTATATAATTGGGCAAAATAGTTCACTTGAGTACTTTTTACCGCGTTTTTAAACGCACAATAGCATTTTTAGAGGTTCGCACCATACGCAATGCGACGCGTTGATGGGAATACATATCCAGGGCATAAGACTAAAAATTGTCCCGCCGCTCTGCGGCGCAGTTTGTTTAAGAGTTTCAGGTCTTGAGCTTAAAGGGAAATAATGACCTTTTTCCACAAAAATGGAGTTAGCACTTGAAATCGCCAGACGAGACCAAAATATATTGTAAATTCATCACATTTTGCATGAAAACTTTCCCACCGAAAGATATTTCAAGTTAAAGTTGATAAGCGTTCCACACTTTTAACGACCGGTACTTGCAAGTACTTTTGGTCCTCATCAAACTGCGGGCTTTTCCCGTATTGTTTTTTTACGCAATGGAGTGGAAAATATATTGTGCGTTCTACTCGTTGTGATTATATGCCCGGCGATCTTCTAAAACTAACAGCGAATGGAAAAAGGGGCAATAAAATCGGAAGCTCATCGATGCACATCAACGGCGGCATAGTTAGTGGTTGAGACCCTCAATTTTTGAAAATAAATTCATTTGTTTTCAACATTAGGAGTATTGTATAATTTGTCTGTGGCTGTATATAACACTATGCTTTATATTATCATGAAAAATAATAATTTGTCCCCAAAAAACTAACAAACAATAACACAAAACTGGCAATTAAATCGGAAGCTCATCGATGCACATCGACGGCGACCTATTTAGCGTCGGCGATTTGTTTACAAAGTCATTGTCATGCTTCTCGGCGCACTTAACATTGTGGCGAGTTGTAGCGAGTAGCGCTTTCGTTCTCCATGGCAACCAGGCATGAGCCAATGAAAAGCCAGAACGTATTCCCTTTCTGGCTTTTGATTGGCTAACGCCTGGTTGCCATGGAGAACGAAAGCGCTACTAGCGCTACTAGCGTGTGTCCGAGCAGCGCTCAGTTTGATCGGAAACGTCACAGAGCCTCCAAAAATGCCGCGCACTCGATGTAAACAATGGTAGGGAAGGACGAGTTTGTCAATGACCTTCATGAAGTACACAAGGTACTTGTTTTGTATTTTTTCCAAACTTACAACTTTCAATATGGGAATAATTTTATTTAATTCTTAAATTTAAATACAATAATTGTAAAATCATAGCGGTAGCCTAAGAAATTGTTGCTAACAAAATCAAAAGGTCATTATTTCCCTTTAACACAATATTCCAAGTTGGTATAGCTGATTTCAAATTGGTGTCGCTGGTTCCAAAGTTGATATGGCAGTTTGCTAACTCCAGCTCCTAAAAATTGGTATGGCACATGCCATTCCTGTCATACTGCATTTTCCATCCTTGCAACGTGCCTTTGCATCCGTTTTGTTTGGCCCTTTCAACGCTTGGGCTAGGGAAGGGGCGAGCGTTGAAACAGCGCTCGGGAGGGGGGGCCCTTTCGAGGCGCCCCCCTCCTCCTGGACGAAATCCTGGCTACGTGCCTGTCTGAGATGATAGCACCAAAAGGAAATGTGATGACTAGTAAATTCCTTCTGCTAACTAGTGAACTATAGTAGACATCCTTCGTACATGTCGCAAGAAATGAAAACGATATAGTTGATAACTTAGTCACATTTAGTAAAAACTTGAACTGTGTGACGCGTCACCACAATGCCACTTGAAAATAAAGGCTGTGATGCTCGGTTTAAAGTGTTCAAGTTTGATCATAAATAAATTGTAATTCGTGCGGGAACGAAAAACACAGAAATTATATTAAATGTATATTACATAATAGGTATTGCAGGCTGGGTGGGCCCATTTGGCCAAGGGCCCTTTATCTGGAAAAGCTGCCCCCCCCCAACCGAAAATATATGGCGCCGGCCCTGTGACGCCCGCTACCTCAGAAAGGCCCTGGTCCAAACGGCATGGCGGATAATTAACGGCATGGCGGATAATTAACGCACATGGCCCTCCAAACGGCATGGCGGATAATTAACGCACGCACACTCGACAACCTGATGAGCGAGATGCCGGAGCGCATGCAGGAGTGTTTCCGAGTTTGTGGGGATGCATGGGGAAAAAGATCATGAACCACACTTATCCTGCTTGTTTTTTTCTTCATTTAACCCTATTCCCTGCGGGCGGCCAGAATTGCGTTAACCTGCGGGGGGGGGGGGGGCAGATTCTGCCCCCCCCCCCCCCAGAGATCTCGAGAACCGCTCGGTCGATTTCGATGGAAAAACGCCATTCGATGCGTCATGACAAGATCTCTCTTTTTGGACCCCGAAATGTTTGTTTTGTTCAAAAATGGAGGCTAGGGGCAAACAATCCCCCAAAATGGGTGTTTTTTTTAAAGCTCATTGCGGCCATGTGGCTCGACCAATTTGCATGCCCTAAACGTTTTTAAACTTCAAATGTACTAGCCTTTAATATATCAAAATACAAAAATCAAAATACAAAATGATAAGCGTATTCAGGGAATGTAAAATGGGGGGGATTTTCTGAAAAAAATATGTGCTGTTCGTGATTGTTTGGGGCGAAATGAGCGTCACATGTGGGCATTATATGCCGTAATTTGTTAAATTTAATATATTGCGCATAGGCGGATCCAGAGAAACAACATGGGAGCACCATGCGCGTAACGCTTTTATCATCTTACTAATTTGAAGTTGGACCTAATTTGAGGGAGGGTGTCGCCTCCCATTTTTTATCCTGAGTGCGCCTCTGCCCGAAAAATGTGTACAATCCCAGTATATATGATGCATATTGCATTGAAATTGTTTCTGACGCATTTATTGTACTGCAAACCACGAAGGAAGTATGCACCGCAAAACCGCATTCGTAACACCCTCCGCAAAAAAGGAGCCAAGCACCGCTTCTGCTAAACTGATTTTCCCAAAATTTTGACACAACACGCCCCTTTCAATTTTGGGAAAAGTCACAAAGTTTCAGGACGCCTAACGGTTTAGAAGCGGCAAGTGAAAAAACCACCGGGGCAGAATCTGCCCCCGCAGGGAATAGGGTTAACGAGAAACAACCGTTCATCAATTTTGGGACACCTTGTAAAGACAAACGAAACATCCTACATTATTAATTATAAGATGTCCGTCCGTGCGTGCGTGCGTGCGTGCGTGCGTGGTACGTACGTGTAAATCAAATAACGTAACGGTCATACACAAATCCGCTAATAACTCGAGCTCTGTTGCAGCACAAAAAAAAGGTGAAATTTGCCACGCAGGTCCGGTGGCAGAGGCGCACCATCGTATTAATATGTCAACAAGATCCGACATACGTGTCGGCCGCTGTGTCGGCGACAATTGTGTCATTGGTTTAACATAGGAAATGGACAAATTCACAAATCGACGAAACGATCAAACGCGCGTCGATCCCGGGCCGATAACTCGCAAACCGAGGGTCGCAGCGACATGCAATAAACACGATTCGACAGAGAGTACATTGGCCTGGCGTGTCACATGTCGTTCAGAGCAAAGCTTAGTTCAAGTCGAAAGTTATGACAACTTAAGCTAAGGCTCCACTGTGCACCTTTGCGTGATGCGTTTTTTCTCGATTTATCGTTTTATCGTGTCGCTTTTACATTTTTTCACTTTCTAGCTTTTTCGCTTTCTAGCTTTTGCACTTTATCGTTTCCTCAGGCATTAACACATGTTTCACGTGACACACTTCGTTATGGAACTTCCGAAACGGGTGGAACTGCGACACAATCGGATTATCACAATATTTTTGTTTCGCCACGATATTGTGATCCAAGATAAAGTTATCTTCCATCAAACCCCCACTACATTGTAATGTTGACCTTTTTTCTCACCCTTCCTCAACTATACTGCTTATTTCCCTGTCGCAACGGTGGCCGAGAGGTTATAGGCGCTGATCAAAATGGTATAATTATCCGAAGATTATCCACAGAAGATTACGGGTTCCAAACCCTGTCAGGCGGCTTTTTCGCCGTATCACATTTGTATCTAATAAAAGACGAGGCGAAGCACAAACGGATGCAATTTCACAGGAAAACTTGCATACAAAACGTCAACAATTGTTGTTCCGCTGCGCACAAAGCTTAATTGAATAGGTATGTATCAATATATGATCATGGTAAATACCTGTTGTGTGTACGGCAGAGCTTGGTTAGATTCCAACAATCATACGAATATGTAGGTATGCATCGTAAGCAAGTCAAAGCGACCTCCACTGATGATTTGCACGCCGGCTAAACCGCGGGCTTCAATTTGTTCCTTCACAAGCAACCTCTTGCCTCTCCACTGTCCACAACTCATTGAATGGATATTAGGCAAACTCAGATCTCTTTTAAATTTCCTTGCTTCCTCTCACTTCTGACTTAAACTCCTAACATTCATGAAATCAAGATGCAACCGCTTGAAACACACACACAAGTTGAAACCGCTTGACACCGCCACAACGGAACCAACCGCCCGACACCAAGGGCGGATTCAGGATATTTTAGGAGGGGTGGCCGCAGGCCAATTTAGGGGCGCCTTCCAAAGAAAGGGCGCCGTCACTGACCGAA
>JAXIVJ010011062.1:2500-44922 GCA_036785665.1 Chirona hameri
CTGGTAGGACGCGAAAGTAGGCTGATTTAACACTATTTGAATAGGGAGCGTGTGACGTCACGTGCCCGTGACGTCACGCCATTCGCTGCCTTCCCCGGACGGGTCTACCTAGTATCTAGGGCCTTGTACCGTCAGTACTCGCGACGCTGCTGTGAAGTAGAAAGGTAAAAAAGGAAATGTATTGTATTCTGAAAATTGCTATCTGATCTGATTCATTTTACAATGTGTTGCAATTTTTATATTAAGCATGTTCTAGTGTTCCCTGAATGGGAAACTGCCGAATTCCGTGGTTTCAGCTTGTGAAGCGCACAGTTCACTAATATTTTCCCCGCCTCCGCCATGTTATTTTGCATTTTACCTTCTGCCACAGCCTTGCTTCTGTCCATGCGTGGAAGTTTCTTTTTTAAAAAAATTGTTTTAAATATCATATTGGTAGGTTTGAAGCTGAGAAAACGTGTCTGGTATAGCTAGAATGCCTTGAATTGTGCTGAAGCAATGAAAGAAGTTAGTAAGTTCTTACTTCTTGGGGTAAACTCACTAAACAAAGTAGCCCATGCATCTTAGCTCATGCAGCATGCATGATACAAACCTTTCCACAATCAGGCTTTCTTCAACATAAAGGCACCATACTCTGCAACATAAAAGCACGGTTCATCTGAAGGCCACTACAATAATTATATGAGCATTTAACACAAAATGTAAAGCCGTGGCAGGATGCAAATGTATAAATGTTAGATGTTTCATGCTATTGATGGTTGATTAATTGTTAGTACATTGTTGGAAGGGTAAACTGCAGTAATTTCCACATGGCCTTGGCCAAGTCATGCAATTGCTCTGGCAAATGGACATAAAGGCAAGTGCTAACAGGGTGTTACCAAACTACAAATAACATGAAATTCCCAATGCTCAGAATCATTCCGTCCAACATTCTATGGTGTTACCCAAGGTAACTTAAATGGTAGATTGTGTGATGCCTGCGCTAGTAATGTATAACATCCTCAAAACTGGCTTCTCACCATTCAATTATGCTTAGTGGAGGATGCCTTCAAGCCCAAGTGTCATGCGCTACCAACCCCACTTGATACTCCCTGGTTTTACCCTACTTTGCTGTAAGCTTCACATTTGGGAACATCAATAGCATACATTTGAACAGACTTTGCTGAGTCTGATTTTACCTCAGTCTGACAACAATATCAGTAAGTTAGATGCTTCCGAACATTGGACATTTCCTGTTGTTGGTGGGTTGTTCATACTTTGGTGCATCTCAATTTCACTAACAGCATATATTTGTCCAGATTTTGGTGCACACAAGTTTGTGTGATGCCTGTGCTAGTAGTACCTAACATACTCAAAACTGGCTTCTCACCATTTGATTAAGTTTAGTGAAGGACGCCTTGAAGCACAACTGGTGTGCTACCAAACCCACGACACCCCCTCTGGTTTTACCCTACTTTGCTTTAAGGCTGACATTTAGGAACACCAATGACATAAATTTGCCCAGACTGTGCAGAGTGTGATCTTACCACAGTCTGTAAAGAATATCAGTAAGTTGGATGCTTCCGAACACTGGTTATTTTCTGCTGTTGGTGGTTTGTTGATAGTTTGGTACTTTGTTGAATCTCTATTTCACTAACAGCATGAATTTGTCCAGATTTAGGTGCACCCAACGGCCAACATTACCACAGTTTACCCTGGGACTTGGGAGTGATAAATGTATTGGCATCACCACAAACATCAACTATTTGTTATCAAACAGCAGTGGTTGTATGTCTGAACACATGGTTGCAATGTACATATCAATATATTTGCTGATTATTTGTATTATTGGCTGGGATCATGGAAAATTAATTATGTATTGGAAATGTATGTTTTTTCTCACTTAAGGTACAACATCAAAGCTAGATGAAGGTTATTCATTCATCATCCTTACATACTTTTGTGGCAGACCTACCATGTACCTACCATTATTGGGTACTTAATATTTACCGAAGTCCCTACAGTGCTGACTATGGCAGGTGGGGTAAAAACATATAACAACAGTGAAATTGTGCCAGCATTGGTCAGCTATACATAAATGATGCAAGTGTATTTTGTTTAACATGTTATGCACACTACGTTGTACCAGGCTGAGGCGCGTAACACAAGAGGAATGTTGTGTGACATCACGTTTGTGAACCCCTGTGTCATGGATTATTATAGTAGTCCATGCCTGTGTTGAGGACCTGGCCCAGTGTTGTTTACCTGCATCGGTATCGCCATGAGTGCGGTTTCAGCCACAGTGTTGGTATCGGCCAGGGCAAGGCTGTATACACCGGCCAGGGTAATAGAACGAGTACGAACAGTAAGGAATGCAATGCCCAAATGAATTAGACAAGATATTTTTCTTCTTCTGGTAATTGTTTTGTGTATTCTAAATTAAAGGTATGGTTTGCTATCAATAACTTGTATTTTCATAGATTATATCTTTATTTATTGAATTCAATTCCAGCAAATATATGAAGTAGTAGTCGAAGTAGTGTATATTTCAGTACCTATAGTAGCATTTGGAAGCGGTCATCATTAATACCCTATCAAGTAGTAGTCGAAGTAGTGTATATCTCAGTACTTGTAGTAGCATTTGGAAGCGGTCAGCGGTCGTTCCGACATTGTTTAACGCCCGAGCCCATTTAACCCATTTGCGCCCAGAATATCGAAAAATGGGAAATAAAAACGTTGTAGCCAAGGCTTGTAGCTATCTTGTCCAGAAGTCGGATGTATAATATGTTCTATAGGTTACGAGCTAGCTTCGTCTGAATATCATCAATTTAACATGGGAACCCTACGGTATAGTAGATTTTTAACGCCCAAACGCCCGAGTGCTGCCAACCGTTACTGGTGGGGGTTGTATCGGCAGCTGATGCCTCGTAGGCTGATAGCTGAGCCAACTGATGTCAGTCGGCGCAGTGCTGCGTAGAAGCTGTTGAGCAATCAGCAGGTTCGTTACAGCTGCAGCCGGGGTTACGCGGCTGTTGATTGGCTGTTGGCCTTAGGATGATCCGCTTTTTGTTAGGCCCGAAGAGTGGTTGCGGTCAGGGGTGCCGTTCCGGGATTTTCAATTGGCCGGCTGCCGGAAGGCTATTACAAGGTAATGACGTCACTGGATACCATTGTGCCAGTGGGCACTGGGCCCCTCCGTGCTGGCTAGGGTCCCATTCGGCATGTTTATTGTTCAGGGGCCCTTCTCAGCCGCCTACGGGCTCTTTCGGTCTGGTCAGGGGCCCCTCTGACCTGCACAGGGGCCCTTTGAACTTTCCAGGGACTCTCTGGTTTGTCCAGGCACTTTTGACCTGGTAAGGGACTGCGCTGACTGCTTTGTCACCCTGTCTATATGCTCACTGCTCAGGAGCCCCTCCAACCTGCCCAGGGACCCCTCCGACCTGCCCAGGGGCCCATCTGCTGGCTAGGGGCCCTTCTGTGCTGGCTAGTGGCCCATTCAGCATGTTCAAGGTCCTTCTGACTCGCACAGGGGCCCTTTCGCTCTAGCCAGGGCCCTCTCTGACATGCACAGGGTCATTTTGCACGTCCATGGGGCCCTCTGGTCTTTCAGAGTGCTATCCATGAGGTCTTTCTCTGGTCTTTCCATGGGATCCTGGTGCCTCTTGAAGTGCTCTAAACTCTCTAAAGACCATGCTTCACGTGGTCTCCAGACTCTTGGGATCCCATGATACCCCGCTTCGCGCGGTCTCATCGGCCTCGATAGATATAGATATAGATATAGATATAGATATAGAGATATAGATATAGATTAGATATATATTATGTATAGATTAGATATAGATCAGATATAGATTAGATATAGATTAGATATAGATCAGATATAGATTAGATATAGATTAGATATAGATTAGATATAGATTAGAGATAGATTAGATATATATTAAATATAGATTAGATATATATTAGATATAGATTAGATATATATTAGATATAGATTAGATATAGATTAGATATATATTAGATATAGATTAGATATATATTAGATATAGATTAGATATAGATTAGATATAGATTAGATATATATTAGATATAGATTAGATATAGATTAGATATAGATTAGATATAGATTAGATATAGATTATATATAGATTAGATATATATTAGATATAGATTAGATATATATTAGATATAGATTAGATATAGATATAGATATGCATGCAAATATAACAAAACATTTGGCATGTTGATGGTTGATCCTAGATTTGTAATGCAGCAAAATGAGATAGGCAGGATGTGGACTTCGCAAGTTATGTGAATATATGTATTTTGTTTTATAATTTCCCCCTTAAAACACCTTTAATTGTTGACTGGGGTGTTTTCACCTCCATAACATCAGAATGGTCTACTTAACATACAAACCGATGATACTTCATCCATTGTTTTCTCTACAGCTTTGACCAATGGTGGATCTAGGCTGGTGAATTATGGAAGGCCAAACAAGAATTTTGCCTGAAAATGTGGCAAAAACTGCAGATTTGAGTTGCAATATGATGACCATTGGGAAGGTCATAGCTTCATGGCCTCGCCTTGGATCCGTCTGGGCTTTGATATAAATCCAGAGCTTACCTTAAACTCAACCAAACTAATCTATTTTTTGATGGGTGAGAGGAACAGATATACAGTTACGTATTTTATATGTCTGTTAATGGGTAGGCATATGTGCATAATGTATATGCATTCACATATGCATGGATATACATTTCACATTACACTTAAAACATAGAAGACTAAAATTAAGTTACATGAAAAGATTTAAACATATTTGGTACAGTTATGTCAGCTTACTGGTGACTTCCCAATCCTAACTGACCTGAGTCTGTGACCCTCTACTGACCTGAGGCTGTGATGTCTGCCCACTGACTGACCTGAGTCTGTGACCCTCTACTGACCTGAGTCTGTGATGCCTGCCCCCTGACTGACCTGAGTCTGTGACTCTCTACTGACTTGAGTCTGTCACTCTGTACTGACCTGAGGTTGTGATGCCTGGCTCCTGACTGACCTGAGTCTGTGATGCATGGCCCCTAACTGACCTGAGTATGTGATCCTCTAGTGATCTGAGTCTGTGATGCCTGCCCCCTGACTGACCTGAGTCTGTGACTCTCTACTGACCTGAGTCTGTAATGCCTGTCACCCTGACTGACCTGAGTCTGTGACCCTCTACTGACCTGGGTCTGTGGCGCCTGCCCCCTGACTGACCTGAGTCTGTAACTTTCTACGGACCTGAGTCTGTGACTTTCTACTGACCTGAGTCTGTGACTTTCTACTGACCTGAGTCTGTGACTTTCTACTGACCTGAGTCTGTGCCTTTCTACTGACCTGAGTCTGTGATGCCTGCCCCTGACTGACCTGAGTCTGTGATGCCTGCCCCCTGAATGACCTGAGTTTGTGACTCTCTACTGACTTGAGTCTGTACTCTTCTACTGACCTGAGTCTGTGACTTTCTACTGACCTGAGTCTGTGACTTTCTACTGACCTGAGTCTGAGATGCCTGCCCCTGACTGACCTGAGTCTGTGATGCCTGCCCCCTGAATGACCTGAGTTTGTGACTCTCTACTGACTTGAGTCTGTGCTCTTCTACTGACCTGAGTATGTGATGCCTGCCCCTGACTGACCTGAGTCTGTAACTCTCTACTGACCTGAGACTGTAATGCCTGCCGCCCTGACTGACCTGAGTCTGTGGCTTTTTACTGACCTGAGTCTGTGATGCCTGCCCCTTGACTGACCTGAGTCTGTGACCCTCTAGTGACCTGAGTCTGTGATGCCTGCCCCTTGACTGATCTGAGTCTGTGACCCTCTAGTGACCTGAGTCTGTGATGCCTGCCCCCTGACTGACCTGAGTCTGTGACTCTCTACTGACCTGATACTGTAAGGTGTGCCCCCTGACTGACTTGAGTCTGTGACCCTCTAGTGACCTGAGTCTGTGATGCCTGCCCCCTGCCTGACCTAAGTCAGTGACCCTCTACTGACCTGAGTCTGTGATGCCTGCCCCTTGACTGACCTGAGTCTGTGACTCTCTACTGACCTGATACTGTAAGGTGTGCCCCCTGACTGACTTGAGTCTGTGACCCTCTAGTGACCTGAGTCTGCGACGCCTGCCCCCTGACTGACCCAAGTCTGTGACCCTCTAATTACCTGAGTATGTGACTCCTGCCCACTGACTGACCTGAGATAGTGACTCTCTACTGACCTGAATATGTGATGAATTCCACTGACTGACCTGAGTCTGTGACCCTCTACTGACCTGAGTCTGTGATGCCTGCCCCCTGACTGACCTGAGCCCCCTGACTGACCTGGAATGTTTTCAAAGCTAGATTAAGCCAAATTCAAAATCGGCATATACCCCTCAGTCACAAACGTAACAGAACCAAGGGCAATCCAGTTTGGCTTACCCCAGAAGTAAGGAGTGCTATACAAGCTAAAAGAAGTGCATTTGGCATTTTGAAGGGATCTTCACTAGATATAAATCAGAAGGCCTACCAGAATGCAAGAAATTCAGTTAAGAAAAAGGTCAGAGCAGCTAAAAGGGCAAAGGAACTTGATTTAGCTAGACATTGTAATGCAGATAGTAAGAAGTTCTTCAGTTTTTATAAGTTAAGTACAGTTTCCAAAAATATAGGTCCATTTAAGGTAGATGATGTGTTAGTTAGCAAGGACAGTGAAATGGTTGAAGTGCTTAATGATCAGTTTCAATCTGTCTTTACTATCGAGGACCAGAGTAGTATTGCAGCACTTCAGCCTGAGCTAGAGACAGAGGAGACTATAGGAGAGCTAGGTGGCATAAGTAGTGAACTTGTTCTAGAATATCTAAAGAAAGTAAGGCCTAACAAGGCAGAAGGACCTGATGAAATCCATGCTAGACTTTTAAGAGAATCTGAAAGGGAGTTGTCGGTTCCATTAGCCATAATATTTTCTAAATCACTTGCAGATAGTAAAATTCCACTTGATTGGAAAAGAGCAAATGTTGTTCCTATTCATAAAAAGGGAGATAGAAGTAAAGAGGAAAACTATAGACCAGTTAGTCTGACCTCATTAGTCTGCAAGGTGCTTGAATCAATCATCAAAGATAAGATTGTTGAATTCTTGGAGCAAAATGAACTCATCAAGGATACACAGCATGGCTTTAGGAAGGGCCGTTCTTGTTTAACTAATCTTCTGGAGTTTTTGGATGTTGCAACAGATAGCTTTGATCAGGGTAAACAGCTAGATGTAGCTTTTCTTGATTTCAGTAAAGCATTTGACAAAGTCCCCCATACAAGACTGGGGTTGCAACTTAAAATTCATGGGATCAGGGGCAAGATTCTGGATTGGATAGAAACGTGGCTTTCAGGACGCCAGCAAAGGGTTATATTGAATGGGTGCCAATCACAATGGAAGGAGGTTCTCAGTGGGGTTCCACAGGGCTCAGTCCTGGGCCCATTGCTTTTTATAATATTTGTGAATGCAATTGAGAACAGTATAGACAGCAAAGTCTTGAAATTTGCAGACGATCTAAAAGTTGTCAGGATTATTAGAGGAAAACATGATCAGGATGTTTTTCAATCAGATCTGGACAAGCTAGTTGAGTGGTCTGAAGCATGGCAGATGAAATTCAATTTGAGTAAATGTAAGATTATGCACGCTGGACGGGTTAGCAGTAAACATAGGTATGAAATGGGTGGGCAGAAAATGGAGCAGATTGAAAAGGAAAGAGATTTAGGTGTCGTGGTAAACAATAGACTATCAGCGTCAGACCAGGTTGTAGAAGCTAGGAAAAAGGCACTTAGAATGCTAGGGGCCATTAACAGAAATGTTTCCTACAAGAGTGAAAAGGTAATAACAAAACTGTATTGTGCATACGTTAGACCACATTTGGAGTAGTGTACAAGCCTGGTCTCCAACATATGAGAAAGATTGCTGGTTGTTAGAAAGAGTTCAAAAAAGGGCAACAAAAATGGTTAATTGTCTTGGTAGTTTACCTTATGAAGATAGATTAAAAAAATTGGGTATGTTTTCACTTAGATATAGAAGGCTAAGAGGAGATCTAATTGAAGTCTTCAAATTTGTAAATAGTCAGCATTCTGGATATTTAAAGGGTATGTTTGAGTTCAATAGGGAAAATCGAGGTAGAGGTCATCAGCATAAACTCATTATGAAACAAAGTAGGACTAGGCTACGACAGTCATTTTTCAGTAGAAGGGTTGTAGGACATTGGAATATGCTACCAGGGGATGTCGCTGATGCAGTGACACTTGCTTCCTTCAAAATTAGATTAGATAAATACTTTACAGAGAAGGGATTAGTTCATAAATACTCGTGGGATTAGCCTTCTTTTATGCAGGTAGAGTAAGGTGATTTGAAGGGGCGAGACTGGTGGAGGGGGGGGGGGGGGGGGGGGGGGTGGGGGGGGGGGGGGGGTGCAACCTCGGATGGGCCCAAGAGGCTCTTTGTTGCACTTTTCTTTTATGTCTTTTATGTCTTTATGAGTCTGTGACTCTCTACTGACTTGAGTCTGTGACTCTCTACTGACCTGAGTCTGTGACCCTCTACTGACCTGAGTATGTGACCCTCTACTGACCTGAGTATGTGACCCTCTACTGACCTGAGTATGTGATGCCTGACTGACCTGAGTCTGTGACTCTACTGACCTGAGTCTGTGATGCCTGCCCCACTGCCTGACCTGAATCTGTGACCCTCTACTGACCTAAGTCTGTGACTCTCTACTGACCTGAGTCTGTGATGCCTCCCCTGACTGGCCTGAGACTGTGACTACTGACCTGAGCCTGTGACTCTCTACTGACCTGAGTCTGTGACCCTCTACTGACCTGAGTATGTGACCCTCTACTGACCTGAGTATGTGACCCTCTACTGACCTGAGTATGTGGTGCCTGACTGACCTGAGTCTGTGACTCTACTGACCTGAGTCTGTGATGCCTGCCCCACTGCCTGACCTGAATCTGTGACCCTCTACTGACCTGAGTATGTGATGCCTGCCCCCTGACTGACCTAAGTATGTGATGCCTGCCCCCTGACTGACCTGAGTCTGTGACTCTCTACTGACCTGAGTCTGTGATGCCTCCCCTGACTGGCCTGAGACTGTGACTACTGACCTGAGTCTGTGACTCTCTACTGACCTGAGTATGTGACCCTCTACTGACCTGAGTATGTGACCCTCTACTGACCTGAGTCTGTTATGCCTGCCCCCTGACTGACCTGAGTCTGTGACCCTCTACTGACCTGAGTATGTGATGCCTCTCCTGACTGGCCTGAGACTGTGACTACTGACCTGAGACTGTGACTACTGACCTGAGTCTGTGACTCTCTACTGACCTGAGTCTGTGACCCTCTACTGACCTGAGTATGTGACCCTCTACTGACCTGAGTCTGTGATGCCTGCCCCCCCTGACTGACCTGAGTCTGTGACCCTCTACTGACCTACCGGAGTATGTGACGCCCCCTCTCCCTGACCTGCTATATGCGGAAATGGGACCTTGCGTGTTACTTTACTTTGTAAATACTTCCCGATACTACATGGTCTACATTGCCCGATACTGAATGCTGATGCACGTTTTATCTGCTCTCAGGTATGGATCCGTCGACTTCTGGCGCCAGCGCGGCACCTTCTGACACAGGCGAATCACGCTTCCGAAACCTGACTGCCGCTCTGCAGCGGGTCAGGATTTTGAGGCTGCTTCGGCGTCGGCAACGCCACAACTTCACTGCGTGACGTCGGCACGGAGACACTGGATCCGACCAGTTCTGGCATGCCGATAAAAGCAGGACGAATTTCACCTTGTTGGCCAGTTCCGAAATGACCCGGCTGGATGATGTGACCTTATCCCAGGGCATCGCTCGTGGAACCGGAGGCGGGCAACAGGCGCGTATTGAACTATCGCCTCAGCCGAGCGCGCCGCTGCGTCGAGAACGCATTCGGAAGCATGTCCCAGCGCTGGCGCAAAATAAAACGAAGGACGGTAGGCTGCGCGCCGGAGAGGGTGGCGACACTGGTGAAGGCGACCTGCGCCCTGCACATGCGGCAACGGGAGGTTTAGGCCGCTGGCGTCGGACGCGGCTCCGCACCTGTGCCGGATGAGCGAGATGCCGCACCTGCCCTACAGGACATCACCAGGGCTGGCACCAACACGCACTCGTGTGAGGCGACCCGTATCCGTCAGGTCTTGACGGACTACGTGAATGGTGCAGGGCGCCGGCAGTGTGGAGTGGCAGCGCACGGCCTCAGACCTGGACTAACTCTGCAGTGACGGAGTAGCTGAAGCAAAGCAAACTAAGCTAGTGTTTGGCGATAACGTGTGGTAGTGTGTTTATAATGTATGATTGTGTGGTTATAGTATGTGATAGTGTGCTGATAGTTTATGCTAGTGTGATTACTGAGATAAGCACAGAGCCACCAGTAATTTCTGTTTGCTCTGTGTTACGGCGCTGCTGGACACTGTTTCACTCTGGCATGTCAGGTTCGTCCATCGGCAAGACATTTACGTCGATGTTACCGTGCTACCATATAATGTGCTACTATGCTGAAGTTCGTTCGTGTCTGTATGATGCGTCAGTTCTAGCAAATCGTACGCTGTTGTATTGAAGTCCACATATGGGGATTATCACAAGGGACGGACGGTAAGCACGTTTCGTCATTCGACACGTCAGCACTGCAAATCGAAAGTATTTCTTCGGTTCGGTAGGCGGTGCTGACGAAATAGAATCCCGAAACTCGTTCACCATTCGTTCCGTAAGTCAATTGCTGTACGCTGATATGTTGGGTTTGGACGCTGTCGTATTACTATTACTTTGTATTACTGCCTGATTTCTGGCCACAGTACGCTGTCTGTGCCCCTGTCACCGTGTTCTCATGTTGGGTTACGGCACTATCGCGCATTCTGGATTAATATTCAGCTCGCTCAAAATATTGTTGTAGCATGCGATAATTGTTCAGATAGTTTAATATCCATGTAATCACCGGTGATCAAAAATGTCGAAACCGTCATCTGGCAGCTGCCCTCACCAAAGTCCAGCTGGAATAATGGTGAAGGATGTCATCGCCAGCACGTCTGATCTGCTGGCCCGTTGTGTGCCAGGCCCAGCCACGGCTTGTGTACTAATAAACACCAATAGAGAACGCCATCTTAGTATACATGTTGTCTGCTCTGCCGACCAGCTGCTGCCTGGAAACGATTGCATTCGAAGCTCAGAAATTCAACCAAATTAAATTGTTATGTTCTGTTCTGTATTTCTGGTTCACGGTACGGCTCTCGATACGGTTTAAACAGAGAAACAGATAATACTCATCACACAGCTCAGTTAAAAAACGCTTCAGACGTGCATCAGCTTCAAAAACTGCACTCCGGAGGGGGGGAGGGGGTGATTTGATTCGATTTTGATCGCCGCCAGCAGTTTCATATCTGCTCCCCAGTAATAGGGTTAATAGTATAGTAATAGGGACAGTAATATGGTTAATAATTTGATGTTTCTTGCGCCGCTACGTTAACCCGCGCGGCGCTGTGGGGGGTAAATTTTACCCCCCTCCCGGATTTTCTCCATAACTTGAAAACCATGACAGATATCGAAGTGAAACTTGCGGTACCTTATGGTGCATCAATTATACATCTTGTGTTACAATTTTGTTGAAATTTGTTAGAATTTTGAGGAGATAATGACGCTTTAGTGACGTCATGTCATGTCATTTTTGGTGAAAAAACGTTAAATGTTTGAAAAATCGTAGAAAATAGCGCGTTGATGCAAATCGCAAATAAAAGGCATCAAAAGAAAGGAAATACAATTGTCTTCAAAATGGCCATCTCGGATGTTCAAAATTTTAGGTTTTTGACCCCAAAAAATGCAAAAAGCTGATTTTGGGGGAAGAATTTCCACAAAAGTTTTTTGTTTGAAGATTTTCAAAAAACCGGAAGATGTATTAGAGAACCGAGTAGAAACGATGTTCAAACCAAATTTCAAAGCAATTTCTTTATTTTGACTGACTTATGGCTCTCTAAGAATAAGTAACCCATGACGTCATTTTTTTTAATTGCGTTTTTTGGCTTTTACTGACCAGATACAGACAAATAAATGCCACCACTATATTTCAAAGACAAAACTAGCCTAGAAACATGCAATGTTTATTTATATTAATCAATTTCTAATTTTAACCTTATTGTGACCTGACCTTGACCTGAGGGCGATTATATGGTGTCAAGCTGTGAAAATGGCTGCTTCTTTCGAATTCTACGTGTAAAATAACCCATACATGTGTCGCATGGCTTTCGTAGACCTGTGACCTTTTGTGACCTGACATTGACCTTGACCTTTGCTTAAAATTTCACTTGTACTTATGCGAGAGATATATTATACATTTGGGAGCACTTTGTGAGATAATTGTTGCAATACAAGGCTTTGGATGGAAAGTATAGCCCAAAAACCCAAATACTTAAACTTTGACACTTGACCTGACCGTGACCTGACATGTGACCTTATGCTCATAATTTCGGGTATGCGTTAGATTCTTCTCACTGAGAGCTTTCGATCGCCGCGTTGCGCGTCTCGCTGCGGTTATTGGTTCGGAAGATACGAGGGGGTAAAATTTACCCCCCCCCCCCTCCAGCACCGGACGTTCGGATGGAGACCCCAGCGCCGCGCGGGTTAAGCGTCATTACCCAGTGACCAGTGATCATGACATTTATCTAATGAGCTATACACAAACACACTGTCAGTCATATCCACCCTAGTGGGGTCCGACGAGTGACGTCATGATGACGTCACTCGCACCGGGCCCCACTTCGCTGCGTTTTGCACACGGCTTTCCTCCGCAGAGAGGCCGTTAAAAACGTTGCAATCGCATTCCATGCGTCGCCCTGATCACGGCAAGCTAATTTCCCAAATGCTCCGATCGTTTTGAAGAGGTGTTAGTCTGGACCCCACTTCGCCGTGCTCCACAATGGACCCCACTCCGCCCCGCTCACACGTATAGGTGTGTGTGTGTGTGTGTGTGTGTGTGTGTGTGTGTGTGTGTGTGTGTGTGTGTGTGTGTGTGTGTGTGTGTGTGTGTATTTGTATATTTGTATATGTGTATATGTGTATATGTGTATATGTATATATGTATATATGTGTATATGTGTATATGTATATATGTATACATGTATATATGTATATATACATGTATGTATACATGTATATATGTATATATGGCGCATACATAAGGGCGCTATACGAAAGGCGCTATGCCGCCCTCCGAAGACATCTTGCCGCCCTCGGAAGGAATCTCGCCGCCCTCAGAACGCTTTATGCCGCCCTCGGAAGGCATCTTGCCGCCATCAGACCTGTAATCAAGATGTGCCACATTTTCGGAGAGAGGCGCACAGTGGCGTGCGCATCAATTCGCAAAGGACCAGGTCATTGCCTTGAGAGGCACAACCCGATCGACAGGGGCGCCACCAATATTGGCGAACATTTTGCAGGGGGCCTTTCCTTCCGCACGTGCTCGTTGTGCCTTTAACATTGTGTGGTGCGCCGTCACTGGCTGGAGGGGCGCCGTCACTAGCCGGAGGGGCGCCGTTACTGGCCGGGAGGAGCCGTCACGGGCCGGAGGGGGACAGTCACTAGTTGGAGTGGCGACATCACCCACCGGAGGGGCGCCGTCACTAGCCGGAGGGGCGCCGTCACTCGCCGGAGGGGCGTGGTCACTTGCCTTAGGGGCGCCGTCACTGGCCGGAGGGGCGCCTTCACTGGCCTGAGTGGGGCGCCGTCACTGGTCGGAGGGCGTTGTGACGGGTCGGCCAGAGGCGCCGTCTATTGCAGGGGGCGCCCTGACTGGCTGGGGGCGCCGTCACTGGCCGCAAGAGCGCCGTCACTGGCCGGAGTGGCGCCGTCACTGATCTGAGGGGCGCCAGCTTTGCATGGGCGCCTCGGGTCCAAAGGACCAGGTCATGCCCTGAATGACCGTATACTCGGTACGCCACTGGGTGCGCACAAGAGCGTGGGCCCTCACTGGCATAGGGGCGCACACACATATGCTGGCGGGGCATTTGTAGTGTTGTTTTTTCCTTGTATTTATTTTTTTGGATTTTTTTTTGTCCCTCTCAAACCCAGAACAGACCCACTTTTGAGGGGGCGCTTTCGGCGCCGGTCAAAAGTGGGGGTTCGGGGCACCCGGACCCCTTCCCCCGCCCCCCCCCCCCCCCCCGGTAGTGAGTCCCCCGCCTGTATAGCCGTCTACCCATGAGACAGGGAACATGCCAAATTTGATGCACAAGATCGATGTTGGGTTAATCTATGTTTGAGAGGCGAAATATATGGCTGAGTATGCTGGTATATTTGATCACTAATATTTGTTTTTCTCTCAAAAACTTTTGCACACAGGGACAGTCTCAACAATTGCATATGCAACACTAATGAAACGATCGCTGTTTGTGTAATTGATAGCTGTATATTTCCACATCGCCAAATGTTATTCTTGATATACTTTCAGGTTCTTACGTTTACTTGCATGCATGTATGTATTGACAATTAAAACACTCTCCGATACATTAAAACGGCTTTTCTGAGTGTTGTGTCATGGTTAAAAACTGAGAACATGTTAAATACGACACTCAGATGTCACGCACACAAGGAACCAAAAACATGTTCATTGTTCTCACACACGGCGGCGGACACGAACATACACATCACACATTACATATCATGTAAAACATCCCTGAGTTTACGTTCAAAGGTGCCAAAGACATCTCACGCATGTCCCGAGACAGGGTGTTGTACCGCTGTACCGTACTATATAAAAAGCGACGCTTGCCGGTAGCAGTTCTCACGCGCGGGAGGGCCAAATCAGCATGTGCGTCAAGTTAGCGTCGTATGTTATTCGTTTTCAGCGTCGAGTTCCAATTTGCCCCAAATTAGGTATATGGTAGGTCTCGTCGAGTTATGCACGAATATGCTATCTGTTTTGCCCCAGGGCGCACGGTTTGACCCCAAAGGTCATCGAAATGTCGCCGTACGGTGTACAGACTAGTTTTTCGTTACCGTTCGATTTGCTCGCAACAGGCCTCAAATAAATCGTCGTCACGCCAGGTTGTGTCACCGTCAATAACTTTTCACCCAGAAGTCAAAGGTCATGGTCACGGAGGTCATGGCTGTACACCATTTTTAAGCCGGTGTACAGCCTAGTTTTTTCGTTTACCGTTCTATTTGCTCGCAACATGCCTCAAATGAATCACCGTCATGCCAGGCTGCGTCACGGTCATGAAAATGTCCCCTAGAGGTCAAAGGTCACGGGGACGAATACGGCATTTTTAAGCCGGTGTGCAGCCTAGTTTTTCCCCGTTTACCGTTCGATTTGCTCTCAACAGGCCTCAATTAATCGCCGTCACGCCAGCTTGCGTCACGGTCAACAAAATGTCCCCCAGAGGTCAAAGGTCAAGGTCACGGAGACAAATACGAAATTTAAAGCCGGTGTACGGCCTAGTTTTTGCGTTTATCGTTCGATTTGCTCGCAATATGCCTCGAATGAATCGTCGTCATGCCAGGTTGCGTCACGATCAAGAAAATGTCACGGCGGCGGCGACAGCGATTAATTTGAGGCATGTTGCGAGCAAATCGAACAATACACAAGAACGGTAAACGAAAACACGGCTGTACACCACCTTAAAAATGTCGTATTCCTCTTTGTGACCTTTACCTTTGACCTCTGGGTGACATTTTCTTGACCGTGACGCAACCTGGCGTGACCGCGATTCATTTGCCTGTTGCGAGCAAATCGAGCGGTAAACGAAACAAAAACTAGCTGTACACCGGCATAAAAATGTCGTATTCGTCTCCGTGACCTTGACCTTTGACATCGGGGGTACATTCTCTTGACCGTGACGCAAGCTGGCGTGACGATGATTAATTTGAGGCCTGTTGCGATCAACTCGAACGGTAAACCAAAAACCTAGGCTGTACACCGGCTTAGCAATGCCGTATTCGTCTCCGTGACCTTGACCTTTGACCTCTGGGTGACATTTCTTGACCGTGGCGTGACGGTGCTGAAAACGAATACGAATACGACGCTAACTTGACACACATCAAATCAGCGTCCTGACGGGTGCTTCTGGAACGAAGTTCAGAGTTTACCGAAAGCTGGAAGCGAGAGACTGCGGTTCCCCGGTGAAGAAAAAAAAAACATGATAGAACGGAGAAATTCGAGAGAGACAGGCTCCAAAGTGAAGCGCAGGCGCCAACCCTCAGACGTCTGCAAGGAAGTTGAAGGGGCTCCCCCCTGTCCCGGACCTCACCGGCGACACGATGCCCCACTTCATCAATTGACAATGCAGTCCTCTCCGTGGTAACTCTGTCATCCACCAACATTGTTCTCAACCCTTCAAATATCGCACCGCTGGACTAATGTATTGCGTGATGTTGTTGACATTGTTGACGTTGTTGACGTGCTGTTGTTGACATTTTGCTGGTATATTGTGCTGAGAGCTGCCTACCATTACTGACAACAGGTCGTCACCTGTATACCAGCTGAAATTTGACGTGTTTTGCGATGGTAAAGGTATTTACTGCCTCTTACAGCCGTAGTTAACTCTACACAAATTGTAGTTAACTCAAAATAATGCATGGAATGCTTAGAGTGGACGGACAATTGGAAGTTTCATAATTGTATTGTTAGTTGTTATCATTTGTTCCGCGGTGTGTGGGGCGTCTCCAGACTCGGGCCATGTGAGGCGGCCTGCCGTCGCCGCCGACGGGCGGCCGGCGGAGCTGGCGCCGCGCCGCGCCGGCGCCGACGCCGCCCGCCGGCCGATCTCGGGTGTCAGTGGCGCTCGCTGTGCGGTGTCGCTCGGGTGCCTCTCTGGCTGCGCGCGATCCTCGCGATGTGGGCCCCTCTGCTGCTGCTGCTGCTGCTGGCCGCCGCCTCCTCCTCGGCCAAGAAGAAGGAGGAGGCCGTCATCGAGGAGGTGGGCGCCAAGCAGCTGGAGCAGCTGGTGGAGCAGCACGACTACGTGGCCGTCTACTGGTGTGAGTAGAGACAGGAGGGAGGGAGGGAGGGAGGGTGAGGTGTGTGTGTGTGTGTGTGTGTGTGTGTGTGTGTGTGTGTGCGTGCGTGCGTGCGTGCGTGCGTGCGTGCGTGCGTGCGTGCGTGCGTGCGTGCGTGCGTGCGTGCGTGCGTGCGTGCGTGCGTGCGTGCGTACGTGCGTGCGTGCTTGCGTGCGTGCGTGCGTGCGTGGGTGCGTACGTGCGTGCGTGCGTGCGTGCGTGCGTGCGTGCGTGCGCGCGTGTGTGTGGGTGTGTGGGTGTGGGTGTGGGTGTGGGTGTGGGTGTGGGCGTGGGTGTGGGTGTGGGTGTGGGTGTGGGTGTGGGTGTGGGTGTGGGTGTGGGGGGGGGGGGGTGGGGGGGGGGGGGGGGGGGGGGGGGGGGGGGGGGGGGGGGGGGGGGGGGGGGGTGGGGGTGGGGGGGGGGGGGGGGTGTGGGTGTGGGTGTGGGTGTGGGTGTGGGTGGGTGTGGGTGTGGGTGTGGGGTGTGGGTGTGGGTGTGGGTGTGGGTGTGGGTGTGGGTGTGGGTGTGGGTGTGGGTGTGGGTGTGGGTGTGGGTGTGGGTGTGGGTGTGGGTGTGGGTGTGGGTGTGGATGTGGATGTGGATGTGGATGTGGATGTGGATGTGGATGTGGATGTGGATGTGGATGTGGATGTGGATGTGGATGTGGATGTGGATGTGGATGTGGATGTGGATGTGGATGTGGATGTGGTGATGTGGATGTGTGTGTGTGTGTGTGTGTGTGTGTGTGTGTGTGTGTGTGTGTGTGTGTGTGTGTGTGTGTGTGTGTGTGTGTGTGTGTGTGTGTGTGTGTGTGTGTGTGTGTGTGTGTGTGTGTGTGTGTGTGTGTGTGTGTGTGTGTGTGTGTGTGTGTGTGTGTGTGTGTGTGTGTGTGTGTGTGTGTGTGTGTGTGTGTGTGTGTGTGTGTGTGTGTGTGTGTGTGTGTGTGTGTGTGTGTGTGTGTGTGTGTGTGTGTGTGTGTGTGTGTGTGTGTGTGTGTGTGTGTGTGTGTGTGTGTGTGTGTGTGTGTGTGTGTGTGTGTGTGTGTGTGTGTGTGTGTGTGTGTGTGTGTGTGTGTGTGTGTGTGTGTGTGTGTGTGTGTGTTTGTGTGTAGCGAGGCAGGAAAGGCAGGAAGGGCTCGGCGAGAGAATCGTGTGAGGAGTGTGTAGCGGCAGGGGAGCTCAAAGAGAAATGAAAGGAGGGAAGTGGACGGAGAGGCTCCGTGGGAAGTAAGAACTCAAGTCACTAGAGCTCGTAGGCTGGGGGACAGGGGGACGGGGCCAGCCTTGGAATTTGGGCCATTTTCTGGACTTTTTGGGTCCAAAGAATTTTGCTCTCTTCATATTTGTTCAGGAAATTTGCTCTCTTTTCGCCTGATCTTACCGACATTGTAGTTAAAATATAATTCAATTTTCCTCACAAGGATTTAATATCTATTACAAATAAGGATTTTTTTTTACTTTCCAAGTAAAATAATTAAAACAAAAATGAAAATCTTAACTTGCCTGACAATACAATTTTACTCTCCACCTATGTATTTGTGCTCTCCGGGACCAGGTCATGAAATGAAAAATCCAACACTGGACGGGGCGGCAGTAAGGGATGTAACTGTGTGTCTGGGGCGTATGGGTGCGAGTGTTATGTCTGCGGGTAGGGTACATTCGAATATGTGGCTGAGTTGGGGAAGGGTGCTCAAGTATGAGGAAAGCACTGCAGAATACGCCAGTAGTGAAGTGTATTGGCTAGTTAAGTTGTGAGGTAGTTGGAATATTTTCGGGGAGGGTGGCCGTATACGGTTGTGTGACGATATTCTGACCGTTGTTTATTTTTTTATTTTTAGTGACTGTGACCGAGTTATCGTGACTGACGACTGGCGACTGTGATTGCAGAAAGTCGGCTTAGTAGCGACTGAGACAACTTCCGGTACAACTTCCGGTACAACTTCCGGTGTCGTGATTAGAGGCGCGCTAGTAAATATATTGGATTGCTCTGTCTGAAGGACACAGGTTTAAAGGAAATAGTTCACCTTCGGAAAATTTTCAGAACACGGTTTTATTACATTTTTTAATACAGTTTCTTTTTTTCTTTTCAAAAATGGTCCTACATCGCGCCAATTCAGGACAGAAGGTCGTAAATTATTAATGTTATGGTGTGCGTTATTGGTATGCGCATGCTCAGACCAGTGCTGGCACTCTCAGACGGTACGGTATATCATATATGCGCCGCATTCCTTGGCAAAAAGTAAAATATCTTCGGCTGGGGAGTCTTTTCAGCCAAGAAAAGTTGCAGATAAGGATTTCTCAACACGGGCTACAAAACTGCTATTTCAGTTCAAAATCCCATGTTGAAGGTGAACTATTTCCTTTAAGGGGGTTGTTGAGAAGCTCTCGTACTCAGCCCGCGTGTCGGGACTTAGCGAGTGGCTGGGCTGATCGAATGTCCTGCCGTTCAGCCATCAGTAGGGCTGCAAGTTGCTGCTGTTGCCGCCAATGCTGAGGTGGTATTCGATTTCCGGCGGCGGTGGATTCGGCAGCCGGGCGGTAGAGCTGGCAGAGGAGGGCTCGTAGTCGAGGCGGCGCTGCAGCCTGCAAGTCAGCAGAGGCGGCGACAGACGCTGCTGCAGGCGAGGTGACAGAGAAGTTCGAAGAGGCGGTGGCAGAGAGAAGTAGACGTGGCAGTACAGCGACAGGGAGAGAGGCGGAAGCGGCGGTAGAGAGGGCAGGATGGAAGGCAGGGGAAGATGGTGGAGAGGGCAGAATGGAAGGTGACGGAGAAGGTGGTGGAGAGGGCAGAATGGAAGGCGACGGAGAAGGTGGTGGAGAGGGCAGCAGAACCAGTGGTAGGGCGACAGAAGCGACGGAAGAGGGGGCAGAATGAAAGGCGACGGAGAAGGTGGTGGAGAGGCACCAGAACTAGTGGTAGGGCGACAGAAACGACGGAAGAGGGGGCAGAATGGAAGGCGACGGAGAAGGTGGTGGAGAGGGCAGCAGAACCAGTGTTAGCGCGGCAGAAGCGACGGAAGAGGGGGCAGAATGGAAGGCGACGGAGAAGGTGGTGGAGAGGGCAGCAGAACCAGTGTTAGGGCGACAGAAGCGACGGAAGAGGGGGCAGAATGGAAGGCGTCGGAGAAGGTGGTGGAGAGGGCAGCAGAACCAGTGTTAGGGCGACAGAAGCGACGGAAAAGGGGGCAGAATGGAAGGCGACGGAGAAGGTGGTGGAGAGGGCAGCAGAACCAGTGTTAGGGCGACAGAAGCGACGGAAGAGGAGGAAGAATGGAAGGCGACGGAGAAGGTGGTGGAGAGGGCAGCAGAACCAGTGTTAGGGCGACAGAAGCGACGGAAGAGGGGGCTGCAGAGAGAAGTACGTCGAATGACCTAAGCAGTTGGTGCGCCTGAAAACTTCAATTATCATCACCAGAGCTACAGAGAGGGCGGCAGAGGCGGCAGTAGAAAAGGCGACGGAGGCGGTGGCAGAGGCGGTAGAAAAGGCGACGGAGGCGGTGGTAGAGGCGGCAGGAGGGAGGGTGGCAGAGAAGGTGGCGGATGCGGCGTCAGAGGCAGTAGGGAGGGCGGCAGGAGGGAGGGTGGCAGAGAAGGTGGCGGATGCGGCGTCAGAGGCAGTAGGGAGGGCGGCAGGAGGGAGGGCAGCGGGAGTGAGGGCGGCAGGGGCGGCAGCAGAGCCGGCAGGGTGGGCGGCGGCGGAGAGGATGGCTTGCCAGCTGGCCAGTGACATTGAGCCGCCGCCGGCCGCCCGGGCCGTCAGCTCCCGAGGACGGCGCTACGGCTACACGGCGCCGACGGCCATACAGAGTGCAGGAGGCGGAGAGTAGCCTCAGGCGGAGAGTAGCCTCAGGCGGAGAGTAGCCTCAGGCGGAGAGTAGCCTCAGGCGGAGAGTAGCCTCAGGCGGAGAGTAGCCTCAGGCGGAGAGTAGCCTCAGGCGGAGAGTAGCCGCAGGCGGAGAGTAGCCTCAGGCGGAGAGTAGCCTCAGGCGGAGAGTAGCCTCAGGCGGAGAGTAGCCTCAGGCGGAGAGTAGCCTCAGGCGGAGAGTAGCCTCAGGCGGAGAGTAGCCTCATGCGGAGAGTAGGCTCAGGCGGAGAGTAGCCTCAGGCGGAGAGTAGCCTCAGGCGGAGAGTAGCCTCAGGCGGAGAGTAGCCTCAGGCGGAGAGTAGCCTCAGGCGGAGAGTAGGCTCAGGTGGAGAGTAGCCTCAGGCGGAGAGTAGCCTCAGGCGGAGAGTAGCCTCAGGCGGAGAGTAGCCTCAGGCGGAGAGTAGCCTCAGGCGGAGAGTAGCCTCAGGCGGAGAGTAGCCTCAGGCGGAGAGTAGGCTCAGGTGGAGAGTAGCCTCAGGCGGAGAGTAGCCTCAGGCGGAGAGTAGCCTCAGGCGGAGAGTAGCCTCAGGCGGAGAGTAGCCTCAGGCGGAGAGTAGCCTCAGGCGGAGAGTAGGCTCAGGCGGAGAGTAGCCTCAGGCGGAGAGTAGCCCCAGGCGGAGAGTAGCCTCAGGTGGAGAGTAGCCTCAGGTGGAGAGTAGCCTCAGGTGGAGAGTAGCCTCAGGCGGAGAGTAGCCTCAGGCGGAGAGTAGCCTCAGGCGACATCCGCTCCGTCCGCGAACATAACGGGGTATTTTCAGTCTCCGAAAAGATAGTGGGATATTTGCTCCTCATTCGTTTACTCTTTTTCTGTCCTGGTTTTCGTCAAAATTGTCGATCGCCAATATTGCATGTGATCAAGAGTTTCATATTATTCACGATGGAAGACAAATAATTACAAACGCGCCGTTTGTAATTATTAACAGTCCGGGACGATCAATTTGCTGCCCTTTCTGATCAAAGTGCAGCTCATTCTCTGAAAACATTGAGCAAGACGTCATCCCAGGTCGCAAACCTAGACTCTGAGCATGGACAGCTCGATGGCCGCTAATGTTTAGCCTGGCTTACAGCACACCTGCCGGGCACGCTGCCGACAGTCTCGAGACGCCCTGCGATGAGCTTCTGTTCTCTGGGCGCATGCTATTCTGCAGCCACGGCGCTGCCAGTGGTCGGGTTACTGCGGGTCTGCCAGGGCGGCGTCAGGATGCCGACCTGGCTGCCGAGGCCAGCTGCTCCCGGCGTCAGGCGCCGCCCCGTGCATCGACGGAACACCTCCCGAGCGATACACAACACCCCAGCGGTGCGCCTGTCCGCGGCGCGCACCCCGCTTAGTAGCTAACAGGCCGCCCGTCCCCGGCAGTCGGCTGCCATTTCGGCACTGACAAAATAAATAGGCGCATAGCTCGTGGACAGCGCGATTTGAAGCGGAGTTGTGACTTTGTGCCATCTCTGGACATGGTGTTGAGTTGTGAGTTGTGATGATGGCGCCACACTGGATCACAATTCACAACGCCGGTGGCTGGCAGCTGTAGCCATTCCACAGTTGTCATCGAATTGTGGGGGTTAGCAGAAGTCGGTGCCCTGGTCGGTTTAGTCGCTTCTCAAAGTACTGAAGTTACAGACACTGTTGGTGCCTGAGTGGTCCCTGAGTGGCGACTGACGGTAAGGCAATCGTGACCCCCAGTGCAAAAGCGGTGTTGAGTTCTGGCTCTGTGTGACACCTGGCGACGGTTGTGGCGCTGTGTGGCGGCGGCCGACGGTGGTTTTGGCCTGTGTGGCAACTGGCGGCGATGCTGGCGCTGTGCGGAGGTCGGCGCGGCGGTTCTGGCACACCTGCGCGTCAGAGTCGGCTGCTCAGGTCGGCGGCCAAACGCAACAAACCGTGCCGGAGCCGGTGGTACGGCCCAGCCACGGCTCTCCGGGCCCGGGTCACACCGACACCGCTCCCCGGGCCATACGGACACCGCTCCCCGGGCCACACCGCTCCCCGGGCCACACCGACACCGCCCCCGGGTCACACCGACACCGCTCCCCGGGCCATACCGACACCGCTCCCCAGGCCACACCGCTCCCCGGGCCACACCTACACCGCTCCCCGGGACACACCGACACCGCTCCCCGGGCCACACCGCTCCCCGGGCCACACCGACACCGCTCCCCGGGCCACACCGCTCCCCGGGCCACACCGACACCGCTCCCCGGGCCACACCGCTCCCCGGGCCACACCGACACCGCTCCCCGGGACACACCGACACCGCTCCCCGGGCCACACCGACACCGCTTCCCGGGCCACACCGCTCCCCGGGCCACACCGACACCGCTCCCCAGGCCACACCGCTCCCCGGGCCACACCGACACCGCTCCCCGGGCCACACCGCTCCCCGGGCCACACCGACACCGCTCCCCAGGCCACACCGACACCGCTCCCCGGGCCACACCGACACCGCTTCCCGGGCCACACCGACACCGCTCCCCGGGCCACACCGACACCGCTCCCCGGGTCACACCGACACCGCTCCCCGGGACACACCGACACCGCTCCCCGGGCCACACCGACACCGCTCCCCAGGCCACACCGACGCCGCTCCCCGGGCCACACCGACACCGCTCCCCGGGCCACACCGACACCGCTCCCTGGGCCACACCGACACCGCTCCCCGGGCCACACCGACACTGCTCCCCGGGCCACACCGACACCGCTCCCCGGGTCACACCGACACCCCTCCCCGGGGCCACACCGACACCGCTCCCCGGGCCACACCGACACCGCTCCCCGGGCCACACTGACACCGCTCCCCGGGCCACACCGACACCGCTCCCCGGGGCCACACCGACACCGCTCCCCGGGTCACACCGACACCCCTCCCCGGGGCCACACCGCTCCCCGGGCCACACCGACACCGCTCCCCGGGGCCACACCGCTCCCCGGGTCACACCGACACCGCTCCCCGGGCCACACCGACACCGCTCCCCGGGGCCACACCGCTCCCCGGGTCACACCGACACCGCTCCCCGGGCCACACCGACACCGCTCCCCGGGGCCACACCGCTCCCCGGGTCACACCGACACCGCTCCCCGGGCCACACCGACACCGCTCCCCGGGCCCGGGCCACATAGACACCGCTTCCCAGGCCACACCGACACCGCTCCCCGGGCCACACCAACACCGCTCCCCGGGACACACCGACACCGCTCCCTGGGCCACACCGACACCGCTCCCCGGGACCGGGCCGACACCGCTCCCCGGGCCACACCGACACCCCTCCCCAGGCCACACCGACACCCCTCCCCAGGCCACACCGACACCCCTCCCCAGGCCATACCGACACCGCTCCCCGGGCCACACCGACACCGCTCCCCGGGACACACCGACACCGCTCCCTGGGCCTCACCGACACCGCTACCCGGGACACACCGACACCGCTCCCCGGGCCACACTGACACCGCTCCCCGGGCCACACCGACACCGCTCCCCGGGACACACCGACACCGCTCCCCGGGCCACACCGACACCGCTCCCCGGGCCCGGGCCACAAAGACACCGCTTCCCAGGCCACACCGACACCGCTCCCCGGGCCACACCAACACCGCTCCCCGGGACACACCGACACCGCTCCCCGGGCCACACCGACACCCCTCCCCAGGCCACGCCGACACCCCTCCCCAGGCCACACCGACACCCCTCCCCAGGCCATACCGACACCGCTCCCCGGGCCACACCGACACCGCTCCCCGGGCCACACCGACACCGCTCCCCGGGTCACACCGCTCCCCGGGCCACACCGACACCGCTCCCCGGGCCACACCGCTCCCCGGGCCACACCGACACCGCTCCCCGGGCCACACCGACACCGCTCCCCGGGTCGCACCGCTCCCCGGGCCACACCGACACCGTTCCCCGGGGCCACACCGCTCCCCGGGCCACACCGACACCGCTCCCCGGGTCACACCGACACCGCTCCCCGGGTCACACCGACACCGCTTCCCGGGTCACACCGACACCGCTCCCCGGGCCACACCGACACCGCTCCCCGGGCCACACCGACACCGCTCCCCGGGCCACACCGACACCGCTCCCCGGGGCCACACCGACACCGCTCCCCGGGCCACACCGACACCGCTCCCCGGGCCACACCGACACCGCTCCCCGGGCCACACCGACACCGTTCCCCGGGGCCACACCGCTCCCCGGGCCACACCGACACCGCTCCCCGGGTCACACCGACACCGCTCCCCGGGTCACACCGACACCGCTTCCCGGGTCACACCGACACCGCTCCCCGGGCCACACCGACACCGCTCCCCGGGCCACACCGACACCGCTCCCCGGGTCACACCGCTCCCCGGGGCACACCGACACCGCTCCCCGGGGCCACACCGACACCGCTCCCCAGGCCACACCGACACCGCTCCCCGGGCCACACCGACACCCCTCCCTGGGACACACCGACACCGCTCCCCGGGTCACACCGCTCCCCGGGCCACACCGACACCGCTCCCCGGGACACACCGACACCGCTCCCCGGGCCACACCGACACCGTTCCCCGGGGCCACACCGCTCCCCGGGCCACACCGACACCGCTCCCCGGGCCACACCGCTCCCCGGGCCACACCGACACCGCTCCCCGGGCCACACCGCTCCCCGGGCCGACACCGCTCCCCGGGCCATACCGACACCGCTTCCCGGGCCACACCGACACCGCTTCCTGGGCCACACCGCTCCCCGGGCCACACCGACACCGCTCCCCGGGCCACACCGACACCGCTCCCCGGGCCGACACCGCTCCCCGGGCCACACCGACACCGCTTCCCGGGCCACACCGACACCCCTCCCCGGGCCACACCGACACCGCTTCCCGGGCCACACCGACACCCCTCCCCGGGCCACACCGACACCGCTCCCCGGGCCGACACCGCTCCCCGGGCCACACCGACACCGCTTCCCGGGCCACACCGACACCCCTCCCCGGGCCACACCGACACCGCTTCCCGGGCCACACCGACACCCCTCCCCGGGCCACACCGACACCGCTCCCCGGGCCACACCGACACTCCTCCCCGGGCCACACCGACACCGCTCCCCGGGTCACACCGACACCCCTCCCCGGGCCACACCGACACCGCTCCCCGGGCCACACCGACACCGCTCCCCGGGCCACACCGACACCCCTCCCCGGGCCACACCGACACCGCTCCCCGGGCCACACCGACACCCCTCCCCGGGCCACACCGACACCGCTCCCCGGGCCACACCGACACCGCTCCCCGGGCCACACCGACACCCCTCCCCGGGACACACCGACACCGCTCCCCGGGCCACACCGACGCCGCTCCCCGGGCCACACCGACACCGCTTCCCGGGTCACACCGACACCGCTTCCCGGGCCACATCGACACCCCTCCCCGGGCCACACCGACACCGCTCCCCAGGCCACACCGACACCCCTCCCCAGGCCACACCGACACCGCTCCCCGGGCCACACCGACACCGCTCCCCGGGCCACACCGACACCGCTCCCCGGGCCACACCGACACCGCTTCCCGGGTCACACCGACACCGCTTCCCGGGCCACACCGACACCCCTCCCCGGGCCACACCGACACCGCTCCCCGGGCCACACCGACACCCCTCCCCGGGCCACACCGACACCGCTCCCTGGGCCACACCGACACCGCTCCCCGGGGCCACACCAACACCGCTCCCCGGGCCACACCGACACCGCTCCCCGGGACACACCGACACCGCTCCCCGGGCCACACCGCTCCCCGGGCCACACCGACACCCCTCCCCGGGCCACACCGACACCGCTCCCCGGGGCACACCGACACCGCTCCCCGGGCCACACCGACACCGCTCCCCGGGGCCACACCGACACCGCTCCCCGGGCCACACCGACACCGCTCCCCGGGACACACCGACACCGCTCCCCAGGCCACACCGACACCGCTCCCGGGCCACACCGAAACCGCTCCCCGGGCCACACCGACACCGCTCCCCGGGTCACACCGACACCGCTCCCCGGGACACACCGACACCGCTCCCCGGGCCACACCGACACCCCTCCCCGGGCCACACCGACACCGCTCCCCGGGTCACACCGACACCGCTCCCCGGGACACACCGACACCGCTCCCCGGGGCCACACCGACACCGCTCCCCGGGCCACACCGCTCTCCGGGCCACACCGACACCGCTCCCCGGGACACACCGACACCGCTCCCCGGGCCACACCGCTCCCCGGGCCACACCGACACCGCTCCCCGGGACACACCGACACCCCTCCCCGGGCCACACCGACACCGCTCCCCAGGCCACACCGCTCCCCGGGCCACACCGACACCGCTCCCCGGGACACACCGACACCCCTCCCCGGGACACACCGACACCCCTCCCCGGGCCACACCGACACCGCTCCCCAGGCCACACCGCTCCCCGGGCCACACCGACACCGCTCCCCGGAACACACCGCTCCCCGGGACACACCGACACCGCTTCCCGGGCCACACCGACACCGCTCCCCAGGCCACACCGCTCCCCGGGACACACCGACACCGCTCCCCGGGCCACACCGACACCGCTCCCCAGGCCACACCGCTCCCCGGGCCACACCGACACCGCTCCCCGGGCCACACCGACACCGCTCCCCGGGACACACCGACACCCCTCCCCGGGCCACACCGACACCGCTCCCCAGGCCACACCGCTCCCCGGGCCACACCGACACCGCTCCCCGGGACACACCGACACCCCTCCCCGGGCCACACCGACACCGCTCCCCAGGCCACACCGCTTCCCGGGCCACACCGACACCGCTCCCCGGGCCACACCGACACCGCTTCCCGGGCCACACCGACACCGCTCCCTGGGCCACACCGACACCGCTCCCCGGGCCACCCCGACACCGCTCCCCGGGCCACACCGACACCGCTCCCGGGCCACACCGAAACCGCTCCCCGGGCCACACCGACACCGCTCCCCGGGGCCACACCGACACCGCTCCCCGGGGCCACACCGACACCGCTCCCTGGGCCACACCGCTCCCCGGGCCACACCGACACCGCTCCCCGGGCCACACCGACACCGCTCCCCGGGTCACACCGACACCGCTCCCCGGGCCACACCGACACCGCTCCCCGGGCCACACCGACACCGCTCCCCGGGACACACCGACACCGCTCCCCGGGTCACACCGACACCGCTCCCCGGGCCACACCGACACCGCTCCCCAGGCCACACCGACACCGCTCCCCGGGACCGGGCCGCGCCGACCGGCGCTGTTTGTGTGCGTTAGCGAAAAATGGCTCATCGACCGAAAGCCATCTCGCCGAGCCGGGCTTTTGTTAGACTTACGTCGCTCTTTCGCCATGTCAAACACTTCGATAAATGCGTAAACCACTCTGCGAATGTTATAGTGCTATAGCGTGCGTTGGACATTTGTCGCTCATAAGAGAATGTTGTGGAACGACATTGTGCATTATACTTGGGTACGATATAGACATGAAATAACTTTGGGTATTGGTGTGTATCGAATGCATAAAGATGAAGTAACAAATGAACTGCCAAAAATTACAACTGAGCTGCGCTGCAGCACCGCGCCGCGTTTGAGCCCCGAGCTCGGCGCCGACCGATCGCCCCGGCCCCGCTCCGGCCGGCCAGCCCATCGCCGCGGGCACTGACCCGGTGACCTCGCCCGGTCACTGCCGCGCCTGCCGCCACCACACGGGCCGTTAAGCGTCGGACTAAGGTGTGGGCGCTGTAGGCTACGCGCATGGGTAGTGCATGAAGTCAGCATACCTTGATTGAAAGCGAGGGAACTGTAAGGCTGTTGACAGTCAAAGAACTGCTGACAGTCAAAGACGATTGACGGTGATTTCAACGGCTTGTAAAGTAAGGAATCCTAAAAATGTTACAGGTTTTGTTCATATGATCTCCTAGAATCAGAATCACCATAAAACCTGTGATTCCTGAACGAATGTAGCCAAGCAAGTCGTGTCCACGGTCCACTAGTCGTTGGTCTAATGTTTGTCTTATTTCTGATACTGAAATGAAGCAAAGCTGGTTATTTAATCTGGAATAAATGGTGGATCCCTACCACCACGAAATTCGGTGTACTATTGCAACCAGGGCCGCGGAGTCTGAGTCGGAATCGGAGTCGGTCGGAGTCGGCAGTTTTGGCCGGAGTCGGAGTCGGAGTCGCTAAAATCTTACCGACTCCGGCCCGGAGTCGGAGTCAACTTTTTGGCAATTGGTGATTACTTTGGTTGGTAGAATAGTCGTCGGCCTAGGGACATTAACTGTACACCCCTTTTGAAAGGAAATGAGTGGAAAATTAAACCTATAGTTTACTCATCTTGCGGTAGATTTCCGCCTGATGAAGATAGGGCAATAATTGTAACGTCATCTGATGATGATTGGGGTTTTGTACGCACCGACTCTTATGGTCACACGGTAGCCCATTTTAACGTCATCGTGCTTGTTTCGTCAAGGAGATTCGAATCATACCATGGCGACCGCCGGCCAGGTACCTAAGTCAAATTTAAAATTTGACCCCAGGGCCCAGGTCAAGGTAATTTAAGGTCATGTGGTGAACGAGGCATGTCGTGCTTCGCAATGTCGGATGCGTCTCGACGAGACATATACAGTGGTGCCTGTTTCACGTTCTTATCTTCATTTTATGGTATCAAGAGTTATTAGCAAAGAAGTGCTGGTCACCTCAGATTACCTCACTCGATCTTGTAGGGGTCACTGAGCGTGAGATTGTTCTTGGGACATCAAGAATAAGCTATAATAGCATAATCTTAAAATAATTATTTTGATCTAATGTGTATCCTCTTATAAGAGAACATTTGTATATTTTCTCGTTGAGTTATATTGGGAAGGTCACGAAACTGACCTGACCTTAGGTCACCGATGTACACAAAATATGAGATAGCAGGGTCTTATAACTATGGCTTGATTATGTCCAGTGAGTTTTGAAATGTTCAGCCAAACACTGTGACCACTGTGAAACACTGTGAAACACTGAAACGCTGTGGTACGACCACAAAGAATCTATCTAGCTCGCTTGTGCATTTAAACTTTGACTTTGTAAAAGTTGTTTAGATTTCCTTAAAAATCAGAAAAGATGCTAATTTTTGGTCGATTTCAGTCGTTTAAGGGCATGGCAAGATGTCCCCTTACATCCGCCCTTGAGCACCCCAATGATTTTTTGGAAATCCTCACTCCTGACTGGTAGACTTGGTTGCCGGAGGCGAGGCGGTGGAGAGCGGCGCACTGACTGGCCAGCTGTAAGACAGCGCAGGATCCGGGAGCAGCAGCGGCTCCAGCCAAGACGAGCTGGGGCGATGGCTTCCGAAAACGATGGCGATGGCTTCGTTATGACGATGGCCACCGAAATATGAAAAATATTGAAAATATTGACAATATTGAAATTAAAGTAGTTTTTCATATACATATTCTTCGGATAGTAAATCACGATGACCAGTGGCAGTCAGTGCTCAATAGTACATATGAATATATGATAATAATAACTGTATACATATGTACCGAACTGTAACATACAACTGGTAAAAGTGCAAATGGTTTGAAAGCAGCAAGAGGCAGAACGACTTTACGGCGCATAAATGGTCCCTGCAGATCTGGAGGAGCCTGAGGCGAGATGGCTTGGAGAGATGGTCCTGGCCTGGTACCCACTATTAGTTCTTCGGTCCAGCAAGTTGGGCACCGCTGGAGCAGCTTCCGGGTGCCGATGTCCGCATCTTTGCTTTCGCGTCGCTTTTTTTTGGAATTCGGCAGACTAGCTAAACATGTAGCCCGCTTGAAAGTTAGTATTTTATGAAAGGAGTGGGCCCTGAGGGTAGCAATTACGCACCGCCAAGGAGAAACTCTGCCAGACACTTAATAAATTCATTTTACCTTTTTCCAAATTTGTATAAGCAATTGCGTATTTTGTGTCATGCCGCGAAGCGGCGCGAAATTTTCAAGTTTTTCACTGTGGATAGCTGGATTTTGACTGCTGCGAAGGCAATTTTTACAACTGTACGTCCGACCGTTTTTTGTTTTGGGGCAGGGGCAAATCATAGTTTCAGGACCTGGGGGGGGGGGGGGGGGCATGGTCTCTTTGCTCCCCCCCCTGGATCCGCGCCTGCAATAACGCCGTTGTTATTGTAAGCTATAGTAACACAGTGTATGTAGATGTTCCAGTCTTCGAGGAGTACCTACACCCAGGTAGCTGAATGATGTGGATTGATTAGCTATTCACTCCATCTGAGTGATCACTGCGCCCATAAATCAGCGTAATTCAGCTGCACGCTTCGCAGCCAGCCGATGCCATCATTCCTCGGGAGCAGGCTGGCGGCCGACAGACGAGGTGACGTGACGGCGGCATAGTGCGTTGACCGACCTGGCACCGTCGCCGACCGACACGGCAGCCCAACGGCGCCCCGGTGATGACACAGTGTCACAACAACAGACCCAGTGATGACACAGTGTCACAACAACAGACCCGGTGATGACACAGTGTCACAACAACAGACCCAGTGATGACACAGTGTCACAACAACAGACCTAGTGATGACACAGTGTCACAACAACAGACCCAGTGATGACACAGTGTCACAACAACAGACCCAGTGATGACAGAGTGTCACAACAACAGACCCGGTGATGACACAGTGTCACAACAACAGACCTAGTGATGACACAGTGTCACAACAACAGACCCAGTGATGACACAGTGTCACAACAACAGACCTAGTGATGACACAGTGTCACAACAACAGACCCGGTGATGACACAGTGTCACAACAACAGACCCGGTGATGACACAGTGTCACAACAACAGACCTAGTGATGACACAGTGTCACAACAACAGACCCGGTGATGACACAGTGTCACAACAACAGACCCGGTGATGACACAGTGTCACAACAACAGACCCGGTGATGACACAGTGTCACAACAACAGACCCGGTGATGACACAGTGTCACAACAACAGACCTAGTGATGACACAGTGTCACAGCAACAGACCCAGTGATGACACAGTGTCACAACAACAGACCCGGTGATGACACAGTGTCACAACAACAGACCCGGTGATGACACAGTGTCACAACAACAGACCCGGTGATGACACAGTGTCACAACAACAGACCCGGTGATGACACAGTGTCACAACAACAGACCCAGTGATGACACAGTGTCACAACAACAGACCTAGTGATGACACAGTGTCACAAAAACAGACCCGGTGATGACACAGTGTCACAACAACAGACCCAGTGATGACACAGTGTCACAACAACAGACCCAGTGATGACACAGTGTCACAACAACAGACCCAGTGATGACACAGTGTCACAACAACAGACCTAGTGATGACACAGTGTCACAAAAACAGACCCGGTGATGACACAGTGTCACAACAACAGACCCAGTGATGACACAGTGTCACAACAACAGACCCAGTGATGACACAGTGTCACAACAACAGACCCAGTGATGACACAGTGTCACAACAACAGACCTAGTGATGACACAGTGTCACAACAACAGACCCGGTGATGACACAGTATCACAACAACAGACCTAGTGATGACACAGTGTCACAACAACAGACCCAGTGATGACACAGTGTCACAACAACAGACCCGGTGATGACACAGTGTCACAACAACAGACCCAGTGATGACACAGTATCACAACAACATACCTAGTGATGACACAGTGTCACAACAACAGACCCAGTGATGACACAGTGTCACAACAACAGACCCGGTGATGACACAGTGTCACAACAACAGACCTAGTGATGACACAGTGTCACAACAACAGACCCAGTGATGACACAGTGTCACAACAACAGACCTAGTGATGACACAGTGTCACAACAACGGACCCGGTGATGACACAGTGTCACAACAACAGACCTAGTGATGACACAGTGTCACAACAACAGACCCAGTGATGACACAGTGTCACAACAACAGACCTAGTGATGACACAGTGTCACAACAACAGACCCAGTGATGACACAGTGTCACAACAACAGACCCGGTGATGACACAGTGTCACAACAACAGACCTAGTGATGACACAGTGTCACAACAACAGACCCAGTGATGACACAGTGTCACAACAACAGACCTAGTGATGACACAGTGTCACAACAACGGACCCGGTGATGACACAGTGTCACAACAACAGACCTAGTGATGACACAGTGTCACAACAACAGACCCAGTGATGACACAGTGTCACAACAACAGACCCAGTGATGACACAGTGTCACAACAACAGACCCGGTGATGACACAGTGTCACAACAACAGACCTAGTGATGACACAGTGTCACAACAACAGACCCAGTGATGACACAGTGTCACAACAACAGACCCGGTGATGACACAGTGTCACAACAACAGACCCGGTGATGACACAGTGTCACAACAACAGACCCAGTGATGACACAGTGTCACAACAACAGACCTAGTTTGATGTCCTGCCTGATGACAGCGGCACAGTTTAACAGCGGCGACGGCAGTTTGGCGTCATGCCTTGATGAAAACGACTCCCTGAGTCTGTATCAATTTGGTGTAAGGCCAAGTGTTACTACGGTCAAGGAGGGCAAGTTAAAAAATGTGATGAGCCCGGGGCCTATGACTTTACCGAAATAACCTATAGGAAAGCCCATTTCAGCGCGAAATATCTGGCGTTATATCACGGTGAAACTACTCCAGTTTCATAGCGATAGCGATACTTTGACGTCGAGCCGAGGTCAAATCCTCGTCAGGTCTGACCATCGAAAGATTACAAAGTAACTCCCACAGTTCTGACACCAATAACACACAAGGCATTAGGTAGGGAGTTCCTTAATCTACGTCCTTCTGTATATTACATTTCTAAAGGTGGCCAGTGACATTAATTTTCATACGTGGCTTATACGTGGTACGTGGCTTAAAGGAAATAGTTCACCTTCAACATTAGTTTTAAACTGAGATAGCAGTTTTGTAGCCCGTGTTGGGAAACCCCTATCTGCAAGTTTTCTTGACTGAAAAGACTCCAGCCGAATATATTTGAGTTTTTGGCGAAGGAATGCGGTGCTGGCGAAAGAATGTTGTACTGGTTCTAGCCCGGGCAGAGGCTATACCATCAGCCAATCAGCTTGCAGCTGGTGCTAGCAAGCGATCGCCGGCCGCCGGTTGGCACATCTCCAATGCGAGTCTATCTTTACGCGACTACTTTCGAATCTGATTGGCTGAACCATTTTTTACATTCGCGTGACGTCAGGACTCTGACTCAGAGAGTATGCATATAGTTTTGATAAACAATACAAATGTACGGCCTTCTGTCCTGAATCGGCGCGATATAAGGCCATTTTTGACAATATAAAAAGAAATTGTATTAAAAATATAATCAAATCGTGTTGGGTAAAAATTTCCAAGGTGAAAAACTATTTCCTTTAACTGGCATTTTTTCCGCTGATGTACTGGCTGGGTGCCAATGGTCCAACTTCACACCGTTTGAAACTATACGACGTTAATGCACGTCAACTGCATCACAGCGATCTGGTCTTCTCGGGAGAGATATGGTCGGCTGGCCGCCACCCAGCCCCCGAGTTTTCGTGCCAGCAATGCTGCCTGACTGTCTCGTGGCAGCAAGAGAAGACGTGGCAGCACGGCTCAGAGAGACGTGACACTGCACGGCACTGCACGGCAGCGACGGAGGGCGGCCGGTCGGTCCCGGCAGCACGGCCCAGAGAGACGTGACACTGCACGGCAGCGACGGAGGGCGGCCGGTCGGTCCCGGAGGGCGGTGCCGGCCACAGTCGGGTGCGGCGCCGGCACTGGCGGATCTAGGGTTCGAGAAGGGGGGGGGGGCTAAAATTTCGCTCCGCTTCTTCAGCGAAAAGTTTTGACCGGGGAGTGTCGGATCGTCAGCGTGAAAATTCGTTGACGGGGGAGGGAGGGGGTGGCGTCGGGTCCTCAACGCGAAAGTCATTGACCGGGGGGGGGGGGGGAAGTCTTTTCCTAATTATCACTTCTTACAGCCAATGCAGGAACACGCAGGGCGGAGGCATCCTTGTATTAAATACCCACCATGTTCCTGTGGGGGGATTTACCCCTAATGCCCCCCCCCCCTCCCTGGATTAGCCAGTAGTAAAAACCAGACTAACCCAATTTTACTTATTCTGTCGCTTTCAAACATTTGTGTAGCTAAGTTCATGCTGAGTCTGATCTTGACTAGTTGGAAAGGCTAAAAAAGATTGAGACCTCTACTCATAGCACCTGGATAGGTACTTAAGCATGGTGCAAAATAGGTGTCAGATTTAAAATTGGTACTTGAAATTACTTGCGTCTGGATATGACCTGAGGCCAAAGTAGCCATCCCAAGCTACCTACCTAGTACCTACCTACCTACCTAATTTCAAATGACCTTGACAATGAAAAATATTAACTATGTACATTCACAAAGTGTTAATTTTATTTTGCTACATGTTTACAGGGAAAAGGAAAACGATACCCAAGTCCTCCTCAAATACTGTCGAAATACGCTCCCCACAGGCTGTTCCGCGCTATCCGCTTTGGCGCCAAAAGGCGACGCTTTTGAACTTACGTTGGTTGTAGGAATCGCTCCAGATCGAAAATAGCGCCTGACGCGCCACGCATATTTGGAAATGTCGAATACCCACAAAGTCCAGACCCATCATACTTAGGGAGCCATATGTCAGTCAACACTCACGATATCACGATATTGCTTTAAAATTTGGTTTGGGCATCGTCCATACTTGGTTCTCCAATGTGCATATTCCGTCTGTTTAATATTATTTTATATTTGATATGATTTGATGAAGAAAAAAATTATCTTTTTAGAGAAAAAATCCACAAAATCAAAATTTCCAAACCTATTAAAAAAAAACGGAATATATAGGTGGGACATTCCACGATCGACCAAAAAAAATCCAAGTTCACACCACCACATTTTGTATTTTGACGAAATTTTTCTATAGGGTTATCTTGTGCCCTTAAGTCGATGGTGGCATCGCCCGACCCTTAAGGTCAACGGTTCTCGAGATATAGCTTCGGGAATTTTTGCAAGGTCACTCAGCAGGGTAATCTTTGGAGGCCTGTAGCTCCAAAACCACTGAACATAATGCATCATATGGGCATATCGTCGTGACCGCAATGAACTGGGCAACATTTTGATTATCTCCGATTTTCACCAAAAACAAAAAAAAAATTGGATGACGTCACATGCTTTTATTGTTTTTGCCTATACCCCTTCCCCGTTATAAATGACAATTTTGTGTTTGTTTCATATAAAATAATAATTTTCAGATATAATAATAATATAAATATTTTATTTTATTTTTTGAATACTTCAGTTTTTTGCCAATACAATATTTAAGGACATTTGCAGTAGAATATCGCCACTTGCACTGCATTTGGGGGTTTCGGGGGGGGGGCGTGATCTGGATCCGCGAAAAGACATGATGTGGAGTGGGTGATATATATTAACACGCGCAGTGGAGGGTGGGGGTGCCCCCGCCCTTTGGTGCCCCCGCCCCCCCCCCCCCCCACATGTTTTTCGTGAATATTTCAAAAGCTAAGCGAATCAGGGCGGTGTGTGTTGCGTGACATTAACGCCAACTTAATAGCGGATCGTTTGACTGAGAAAAAACAATGGGTCCATAAATTGTTGAGTTATATGGATTTTTAGTCCAAGATGGCGGCCAGAATCGCGGTCGGCAAATTGATATCTTCGGGACCAACAGTCGGATCAAGATTATTCAAACGCCATTTGGTAGACAATGTCAATGTTCATCCCTGGACACAACTTTGGACACATTGCTGGTGACCTGTGACGCCACAGAGATCAAATTCCAAAACTTGTGACATTTGGCCAGATTTGACCTTCGTGACCTCGTTTGACCTTGAAGATATTGACTGAAGGTCAAGAAAAATTTTCAAATGTAGATAATCATAGCACCTACCTACCCTGTAAGTTTCATCATAAATTTCATTCTCTCATACTTTCGGAGATTTTTTTGGGGGCACTAAAGTGCCCCCCCCCCCCCTCTCCACTGCGTGTTAGTTGCATACCACTGCGCGTGTTAACCCTCGCCCGGGTTGGGCAAAATCACTACGTGTTCGGGTAGGAGGGGGGGGGGGGGGGGGGGGTACGACCCCCCTTAGCGTTTCGCTCGTAATTGAGCTAGAGCTTCGATTCAAACACAAGCGTGTTGCTTGTGACGAGAAAAAAAACGCTGATACCCGATTTTAAGGTCTTGGGTCATTTTGTGACCTCTGAGGTCATGTCAGTGACACAAAAGTCATTAAAACAAATTAACTCTCGCCCTACGAGGGGGCCTGACAGGCCCCCCCCCCCCTCCTGAGGTTTTTCTTGCATAACTTTTTACACATGTGGCGCATCTTGCTGACATTTTCGGTAGCTGAGTTTAAACCAATTATACGTATGCTGTAAACATGTGATTGAAATTAGTGAAGTGGTTTGGGAGATAATCATGTTTTGATGACGTTATGTTGGTGGAAAAACGATAAATATTTGAAAAATGGTAGAAAACAGAGTTTTAAAGTAAATTTAAAATGCAATTCACCAAAGATACAAAATGGCATTCTCTTTAAAATGGCAATCTCGGATTTTCACAATTCTGGGTTTTTGACCCCTAAAATTGAAAAAAAAACGGATTAAAAAAAAATCCCACAAAATCTAAATTTTCAATGATATTAGAAAAACCAGAATATATGTCAGAGAACTGAGTATGGACAATACCCATACCAAATTTTAAAGCAATATCTTAATTTTTAACTGAGTGATGGCTCCCTAAGTGTTTGAAACTGATGACGTCATTTTGTCAAATAACTTTTATTGACTTTTTTTGACAAGATACGAACAAATAAATATGTTTTCTGTATTTCTGAGCCAAAATGGTCTAGGAACATGCCTTTTTATTTACATTTAACAATTTCTAATTTTGAGGTTTTCTGAAGAGCAAAATCGGTGTTCTGGACGTGGTAAATCCGAGGTCATTCACTTGTCCTGGAAGGTCATCCGTTGACCTGAAACCTAAAATTCCATATTGTTAGATTCCTCTCATAACAGGCAACATGCTGGTTCTTACCGCATTGCTCTAAGTTGCTTGGTTTAGAAGTTAACCGGGGGCCTGTCAGCCCCCCCCCCCCCCACCCGTATGGCGAAGGTGAAAAAGCTACCGTAGGGCGAGGGTTAATGCGTATGCATTGAATTTAAGCGAGCTAGAATCGTGAATAGGCATATATTCATGCTTAATGGGTGCCAAATTTGAAATCAGCGTCACAGAATGTCCTAGAAACTGCCAAATTCCAAAAAAAAGTAATGCCAGGTCATCTGAGGTCAGTGACCTCGGTTGACCTGTGGAAGCGCATGACCCCAGTGGAGCATATATTTATGTAAAATGGATCCCAGATTTAAATCAGCGTCACAAAATGTCCTAGAAACCGCCAGAATCAAAACAAAATTAATATGAGGTCATCGGAGGTCAATGACCTCGGTTGACCTCTGAAAAGGTCAAACTAGGTAACAATGTCAGTGGAAACCACAACTGTCACCTGAAAACACCTGTGCATATGCTCATGGACAACACACACTCGGAAACTGCACAAGTTACATGCATCGATACTACGGGACGCCAGTTGCGCCTGACATGACCTTCAGAAACAGGTCATAGGCCACGGGTCATGTGGGTTAGAAGTTTTTTTTAGAATACGTGTCAAATTCCTCAAAAGTATGGTACTGAAAGTTGCATCGCAATCGGTTGAAAACTACGCGAGTTATTCCCGACAAAAAAAAAACGAGGGTGGCACCCCCCCCCCCCCTTCCCCCAGCGAGGCTTAAATACAAAGAGGTTGGCACCCTTCCTTCCTCTACAATAATACAAAATCGGAGCTTTCGACCATATTGTAACACCCTTCATTAGCGATTTTAAGAGGCATTCGGTAACATGTTATTGCTCGTCTTAAAGACAAGCAGTGACCTGTTACCGAATGCCTCCTAATCGCTGACGAAGGGTGTTACAATATACGCGGAAGGTCCGATTGTAATCTTTTTCTTGTGGAGTAAGTCCTCTTTGTATTTAATCTTCATCTGGGATCTATTCGTGCTTTGGACCCTTCCGATCTGACCAGGGACTCCTCTGACCTTCCAAGAAGCCCCTCTGTGTGTCAAGGGGCCCATTCGGCCTGTTCAGAGGTCCTTCTGACCTGGCCAGGAACTGGCTGCTTTGTCACCCTGCCGACATGCTCAGGGGCCACTCCGATCTGCCCAGGGGCACCTCCAGTCTTGCTAGGAACTCGTTCGGCATGTTCAAGGGCCCTTCCGACCGGCCCAGGGACCGTTTCGGTCTAGCCAGGAGCCCCTCTGACTTGCCCCAGGAGCCCCTCCGATCTCCCCAGCGACTCTTGCTTGTCCGATTGCGCTGGCTTCTTTGGTGCCCTGCCGATATGCTCAAGGGGCCCTCCGACCTGCCCTGGGGCCCCTCCGTGCTGGCTAGGGGCCAATTCGACATCTTCAGGGGTCCTTCTTACCCGCCCAGGGGTCCTTTCGGTCTGGTCAGGGGCTCTTTGGGTCTGGCCAGGAACCCCTCCTATCTGCATAAGGGCATTTTGAACAATGCAGGGCCCCTCTGGTCTGTCCAGGGGCCCTCCAGCCTTCGAACGGGCTCTTCCGACCTGGCAAGGGTCTGCGCTGGCTGCTTTGTCGCCTTGTGACATGCTCCGAGGGCCCTCCGACCTGCCCTGGGGCCCCTCCGTGCTTACTAGGGGCTCATTCGGCAGGTTCAGGACCGTCCTGACCCACCTAGGGTCCCTTTCGGTATGGTCAGGGGCCCCTCTGACCTGCACAGGGGCCCTTTGAACTTCTCAGGGCCCTCTGGGGTCTGTCCAAGGGGCATCCAACCTGCTCAGGGGCCATATGACCTGGCAGGGGACTGTGCTGGCTGCTTTGTCGTCCCTGCCGACATGCTCAGGGGCCTCTCTATTTGGCCAGGGGCCACTCTGTGCTGGCCACGGGCCCATTGGAGGTGTTCAGGGGGCACTCTGACACGCTCAGGGGCCCTTTTAGTCTAGCCAGGGGCCCCTCTGACATGCACAGGGCTCTTTTGAACGTCCAATGGGACCTCTGGTCTTACAGAGAGGGTCCTGGTGTCCCTAAATGGCCTCTGAAGTGCTCTAAGCTCTTTAAAGACCACGCTTCGCATGGTAAAGAGCCCATTATACGGCACTTCGCGTGGTCTCGTCGGCCCTTTTCGGCACGCTGCTCGCGCCGAAAAGGGTCCTCCGCCGCCGAAAAGGGCCCTCCTGGCCTCGAGAGGGGGGGCGCCCCCCCCCCCCTTAAGCTACGTGCCTGACCTGAAGATATGTTGATACTTTTGCATGGCATTGGGTGTTCCGTCAAGTAACGTGGGATATATATATTTCCAACTTTCATGGATGCATAATGTGCATTGCTTATTACCTACTGTTTTGAACATACCTGTACCATTATTTTGTTTGGGGGAGGGGTTAAGGGGGTTTGGTCATAATACATTTTGGGGGCGCGTTCACCTCCACCAGTCTCCACCTGCAGTGCCAGTGGCGGTATTCTACTGCAAATGGCTTAAAATGTTGTATTGGCAAGAACAAGGCAAGAAGTTTTTTTTTAAATTAGAAGAAATATTACCTTTGTTATATTTTTCCTATCTCGAGATAAATAGTAAAGTTTAAATATGAAACAAACAAAAAAAATCATTTTTGACGGGGAAAGGGTTTAGGCACAACAAATACAAAAATGTGACGTCATCAAAAAATCCAAAGTCAAAATTTTGAACATGGGAGATGATCACAATGTTGCCCAGTTCATTGCGGGCACGATGATATGCCTATAAGATACATTAGGTGCAGTGGTTTTGGAGCTACATGCCTCCAAAAATTTCCCTGCATTGTGACCTCGCAAAAATGCCCGAGGCTCTATCTTGAGAACCGTTGACCTTAGGGATCTGCCGAGGCGAAAATCGACTTGAGGGCATAAGATAACCCTACAGAAAAAATGTAATAAAAAAAAAATGTGGAAGTGTGAACCCTTGGTCGGTCTGTCGTGGAATGCCCCAGGTATTGGAGAACGAAGTATGGACAATACCCAAGCCGAATTTCGAAGCAATATCTGAAGTTTTTGCCAGTTTTGGCTGACTTATGGCTACTTAAGTATGATGGGTCTGGATTTTGTATTCGACATTTCAAAATATGCACGCGTCACTTTCCCTGCTGCTACCAAAATTCTACCAAATAGAGGAAACACGAACGAGGCAAAACATAACGATTTATTTGTTTCGCAAGTAGATATTTTTCGCAGTCAGTACCCATTTTCCATCGCCAGTTTCAGCGTTTTTTTTTTTGGGGGGGGGGGCTAACTTCTATTGCCGCCCCCGTCAAGCGTGAAATGGGGGTTGGGCTTTGCCCTTTCCCCCCCCCCCCCCCTGGATCCGCCAGTGGGCGCCGGTACCGGTCCGGTTATACCCGCCCAGAGAGACGTTGCAGTTGCAGCTCAGCCCAGCGAGACGTTGCAGTTGCAGCTCAGCCCAGAGAGACGTGGCAGACGTGGCAGACGTGGCACCACGGCTCCAGGGGTACGTGGCACCAGGGCAGCGGCGGAGGGCGGCCGGCCGGTCCCGGAGGGCGGTGACAGTCGGGCCGCCTGGTCCGGTTATACCCGCCCAGCTGGCAGCCCGCTCCGTGACGTCACCATGTCGGCACCGACAGCCGGCGGCGGCCAAGGATGGCGCGATCCGGCGGCCATGGCCAGCCCGGGTCGGGCCAGTGGATGGCACGCGGCGCCGCCCATGTCAACGGCGGACCGTGGTGATGACTACGAGCCCAGAAGTCCGGTGGTCACTGATGAAGATCTCTGAGACGGTTGCAATCAGGGCTGCGGAGTCGACAGAATTTTAGCAACTCCGACTCCGGCCTGAAAAAATCGACTCCAACTCCGACTCCGGCCTCTATCCGTTCTCCAACCACATGCTAGAAAGCAATATCTGCAATGCCATCTATTTTTTCCCCGTTTGTCTTTATTCTAACAGTATGGAGGACAGTGCTACGCCGCCCGAGCACGGGCGCGGCGTGCCGGCCGAGCGTCCAGCCCAGTCGCGCTCGCCTGCATGCGGCGGAACCCGCGAAACGGGCACCGAGCGGCGAGCGCAGCCAGCCGCCGCAGGCCTGCAGCTCACAGCAGCTGGGCCTACACGCATAACAAATGGGTTACAGCTTTGTCGTCATTTCAGCCGACCCCCACCCAAAAAATTTCGGCGACGCCCCTGGGTACAGCTGACAATTGACATAGTTTTTGCTCAGTGTAAGGCAATGTCGGAACAATACAAACTGCAAGCTGACATATTTCGTTTTTCTATATCCCAAAAGGTGGAAAAGCTTAGAAAAAATGGATCATTAGAAATCGTGTGGTTACTCTTTTTTTTATTGAGTCAACAACCACAGGCAC
>JAXIVJ010011063.1:0-7500 GCA_036785665.1 Chirona hameri
TCTGGGGAGCTTCAAAGTGGCACTACGAAAACGAAAGCCTCATCAGTAAACTGTCATCTGTATTGCACTATGAAATGGATGTATCTTCCTGTATATTATAGGGTATTGTGCTATGTGTGAACCTATGTATATGCTGCCTAACCTATGTAGAAGCTGTCAAACCGATGTCCCGAAAAACTATGTTCGCATGGATGGACTGGTTAATACAATACAATACAATACAATGTCGGCAAGGGCGACAAAGCAGCCAGCGCAGGCCGACCAGAAGAGTCGCTGGGCCGATCGGAGGGGCTTCTGGGCAAGTCAGATGGGCCCCTGGCTAGACCGAAAGGGTCCCTGGGCCGGTCGGAAGGCCCCTTGAACATGCCGGATGAGTTCCTAGCCAGACTGGAGGGGCCCCTGGGCAGGTCGGAGGGGCCCCTGAGCAGGGGCGGCGGATTGCGGGGGCAGGGTACCCAAAATTCCCCCCAGTCGAAAATCCTGGGGGCAAAGGGTAGTTTTGCCCCCCCCCCCCCCCCTCAGATTTTAGCCTGCTCAATCTGGGGCAACATGACCCTTCCCCTCCCCAAGATTTTCATTTGCGGGGGGGGGGGGGATTTTAGGTACCCTGCGCCCCGCAATCCGCCGCCCCTGCCCCTGAGCATGTCGGCAGGGCGAGAAAGCAGCCAATGCAGTCCCTGGCCAGGTCGGAAGGACCTCTGAACAGGCCGAATGGGCCCCTTGACACACAAGAGGGGCTTCTTGGAAGGTCAGAAGAGTCAATGGTGAAACCGGAAGGGTCAAAGCACGTAGAGATCCCAGATGAAGATTAAATACAAAGAGGACATACTCAAAAATACAAATATTAAAAGCGGAGCTTTCGGGTATATTGTAACACCCTTCGTCAGGGTGCTACAATATACCCGAAAGCTCCATATTTATTTTTTCCTGTAGAGTAAGCCCTCTTTGTATTATATATATCACCCACTCCACATCATATCTTTTCGCTTCGCGGATCCCAGATGAGTCCCTGAGCAGGTCGGAAGGGCGTTGAAAAGGTCAGAGGGGCCCCTAGACGATCTGAAGGGACCTTGGGCCTTTCAACAGTAAGAATACAGTTGTACAGGGAATAAAACTCAAAATTTACGCGCCGATCCGCGGCGCAATTTAACTACAAATTCAATTATATGCGGGTTAGGAAAAAAATATGCCAGTTTCTCGGCGCATTTATGTGTTATGTTGCTACTTTCCTATATTATTGGGCAAAATAGTTCATTTTAGCACCTTTTCCCCGCACTTTTAAACGCACAATATAGCAATTTTAGAGGTCCGCACCATACGCAATGCGACGTATTGATGAGAAAGCAACCCAGGGCATAATACTTAAAATTTTCGCGCCGCTCCGCGGCGCAATTTGTTTAAGAGTTCCAGGTCTTGAGCTTAAACAAATATTCCAAGTTGGTATAGCTGATTCCAAATTAGTGTTGCTGGTTCCAAAGTTGATGTGGCAGTTTGCTAACTCCAGCTCCTAAACGTTGGCATGACCTATGCCATACCTGCCATACTACATTTTCTAGCCTTGTAACGTGCCTTTTCATGCGTTCTTTTGTGCCCCCCCCCCAAAAAAAAAACACGTAGCACGTAGAGACACGTAGCACGTAGCACGTTGAGAGGCTTTCAACGCTTGGGAAGGGGCCCTTTCAACGCTCGGGAAGGGGCCCTTTCGAGGCGCCCCCCCTGGACGAAATCCTGGCTACGTGCCTGGTTCTAAAAAGGTTATAAAATATCCAAAACGCTCCCACGTTCGAGGTTTACAACGTTTACCAGCACACATCTATAGACTAGATTTAGCAGATATTTCCGCTTCTGTTTGGTTGCTTGTGCTCGGGTTATAATCAGAGCTCAGAAGAAAAATATTGCCTTATAAATGACGTGGCTGTAAAGCTGTGGCAACTTAGTGGTCGGAGCTGAAAATCAACAAAACGATCTGCAGCTATGTTAGGCCCAGTCTGTCCCGTGCCAGCGTCAACAACGTGGACAATACATACGCCGTGTACATACGCCGTGTGATCTCCTGCAATCACAGGCATTATTTCACAGACATCCGGGTTATACAAATCCAGTTCCCTTGCTGCGGCCACGCGTATCCTATTTGTGCTTCATGCATGATACAGCCGTCGGGATGAGCCAACATGCCTGATTTGTTATGTAGATGTTCGTGACATCAATCAGGCAACCAACATCTGTTAGTACGTGTTACTGTCATGGGAAACTGATGCCCCGTGCATACGTTTATACTTGCTCTCTTTACTGAATATTATTTTGTCGTTGTTAAGCTATATGCGCATATTATTTCACTGCACCATTAGAGCTTACGGTGCCACATGACAATATCAGTCAGCACGCCCGTAATCACCAACCATCATCACCATCATCCCCATCATCATAATCATCATCATCATCATCATCATCATCATCATCATCATCATCAGCAACATTAGAGCTTACGGTGCCACATGACAATATCAGTCAGCACGCCCGTAATCACCAACCATCATCACCATCATCCCCATCATCATAATCATCATCATCATCATCATCATCATCATCATCATCATCATCATCATCATCATCATCATCATCATCATCATCATCATCATCATCATCATCATCATCATCATCATCATCATCATCATCATCATCATCATCATCATCATCATCATCAGCAACATTAGAGCTTACGGTGCCACATGACAATATCAGTCAGCACGCCCGTAATCACCAACCATCATCACCATCATCCCCATCATCATAATCATCATCATCATCATCATCATCATCATCATCATCATCATCATCATCATCATCATCATCATCATCATCATCATCATCATCATCATCATCATCATCATCATCATCATCATCATCATCATCATCATCATCATCATCATCATCATCATCATCATCATCATCATCATCATCATCATCATCATCATCATCATCATCATCATCATCATCATCATCATCATCATCATCATCATCATCATCATCATCATCATCATCATCATCATCATCATCATCATCATCATCATCATCATCATCATCATCATCATCATCATCATCATCATCATCATCATCATCATCATCATCATCATCATCATCATCATCATCATCATCATCATCATCATCATCATCATCATCATCATCATCATCATCATCATCATCATCATCATCATCATCATCATCATCATCATCATCATCATCATCATCATCATCATCATCATCATCATCATCATCATCATCATCATCATCATCATCATCATCATCATCATCATCATCATCATCATCATCATCATCATCATCATCATCATCATCATCATCATCATCATCATCATCATCATCATCATCATCATCATCATCATCATCATCATCATCATCATCATCATCATCAGCAACATTAGAGCTTGCGGTGCCACATGACAATATCAGTCAGCACGCCCGTAATCACCAACCATCATCACCATCATCCCCATCATCATCATAATCATCATCATCATCATCATCATCATCATCATCATCATCATCATCATCATCATCATCATCATCATCATCATCATCATCATCATCATCATCATCATCATCATCATCATCATCATCATCATCATCATCATCATCATCATCATCATCATCAGCAACATTAGAGCTTACGGTGCCACATGACAATATCAGTCAGCACGCCCGTAATCACCAACCATCATCACCATCATCCCCATCATCATAATCATCATCATCATCATCATCATCATCATCATCATCATCATCATCATCATCATCATCATCAGCAACATTAGAGCTTACGGTGCCACATGACAATATCAGTCAGCACGCCCGTAATCACCAACCATCATCACCATCTGAATATATTCTGAACATTCCTCTGAAAATCATCGATTTAACATGGGAACCCTATGGTGTAGTAGTTTGTTAACGCCCAAACGCCCGAGTGGTGCCAAATGTTACTGGTGGGGGTTGGGGTAAACGCTCCCCCAGTCAATGGCGGTTAATAGTAATGTATAATTGTTCTGTTTATCAATCATCTCAACGCAATTGTTTGAATGCACAACTATTCATTTTATGAATATTCCTGCCCGTTGGAACGATATCATTGGACTAGGGAAAAAACAAGAGTAAGTGTGACTGTTCGTGGACAAGAACAGGTGAAATTTAAATAAGTCATCTCAAGCCTGCCCCACCCCCCCCGTCAAATTTCCCTAGACGAGTCCCTGGGGTGGAGTCGGGTCGTCAGCGCGAAAAGTCGTTGAGCGGGGAGGGATATTTTTTCCTAATTATCACTTCTTACAGTCAATGCAGGAACACGCGGGGCGGAGGACATCCTTGTATTGAATGCCCGCCATGTTCCTGTGGGGGGCATTTGCCCCTTATTCCGCCAGTGGTAAAAACCAGACAAACCCAATTTTACCTCTCCTGTCGCTTTCAAATATTTTTGTTGTAGCTGAGTTCATGCTGAGTCTGATCTTGACTAGTTGGAAATTATAAAAATTGTGAGACCTCTACTCATAGCACCCATAAAATGCACCGGGATATTCCTAAGCATGATGCAAAATGGGTGTCAGATTTAAAATTGGTACCTGCAATTACTTGAGTCTGGATATGACCTGAGGCCAAAGTAGCCATCCCAAAGCAGACTGGTTATTGATTCGACTCTGATTGAATCGATTGGAATCGTGCAATCAAAATCCCTTGAATCAAAGAAGAATCGATTCACCACCGGATTTTTTGCATTAATGAATCATAATTGAATCAAAACCCGCATAGAAACAAGGCTGATTGAATCAAAAAGACTGTGCAATGCTATTTCAATGGTGAGTCAAACGTGATTTGATAAAACAAAAATGTTTTGATTCTTTGAATCGGAAAGAATTAATTTCTCAAAATGGTTATCCATGAATCATTCATATTCCAAAATGAATCGTGATTGAATCCTTCCAAAAAAGGTGAATCAATAACCAGTCTGTCCCAAGCTATGGTAAATTCAAATGACCTTGACAATACAAAATGTTAACTTTACCTACACATTCACAAAGTGTGAATTATATTTGGCTACATGTTTAAAGGGAAAATGAAAACAACGATACCCAAGTCCCAGTCACAATTCCTCAAATACTGTCGAAATGCGTTCCACGCACGCTAAATTCAGCGTCATAAACTTTGGCGCCAAAACACGACATTTTTAACTTACGTTGGTTGTAGGAATCGCTCCAGATATAAAATAGCGCCAGACGCGCCACCAATATTTGGAAATGTCGAATACAAAGTCAAGACCCATCATACTTAGGGAGCCCAGTCAGTCAACACTCAAGATATTGCTTTGACATTTGGTTAGGGCATCGTCCATACTTGGCTCTCCAATATATATTCCGTCTTTTCATATGATTTGATATTTGATATGATTTTATGAAGAAGAACAAATGGAGAAAAAACCCACAATCAAAATTCCAAACATATTCAAAAACCGGAATATATATGGGAGAACGATGTGTAGACAATACCCAAACCGAATTTCAAAGCAATATCTTTAGTTTTGGCTGGCTTATGGCTACTTAAAGGGAATAGGTCACCTTGCAAGTTGTCTTGAAATTTGGCCATACAGGGTATTTCGAGATGAAAAAACGAATATGGCATTTGTTTGGACGATAGATGGATATCTGTCGAAAAATGGGCATGTTTCTCTTTTCTCCTTCATAGCCATAAACAACTTCATGACAATTATGACGTCATGCATATTGTAGCTTGGATATGGAAACTATTGTACACAATAACGACGGACTTAAGGCATATATAAATATACGCAGGCTGCTTGTAACGTAAACAACCGTTGTGGGGACCCGAAACAAGTTTCGGGGAAATGAAACTGCTTCTTCTAAAAGGGGCCCACTAGTCCTGTGTCGAAATTGCTTAACGTAGGGAGCTAATTTTTCTCACACAAACCATTTTTCGATCTGCTCTACAAATCTGCTCAGTTCAAAATCCCATGGTAAAGGTGAACTATTAGTATGATGGGTCTGGATTTTGTATTCAACATTTCCAAATATGCACGCGCCACTTTCCCTCCTGCTACCGAAATGCTACAAAATAGAGGAAATTCGAACGAGGGAAAAATAACTATTTTTTTGCTCGCAAGAAATTATTTTTCGCAGTCAGTACCCATTTTTCATAGCCAGTTTCAGCGGATTGGGGGGGGGGGGAATTTCTATTGCCGCCCCGTCCAGCGTGGAATGGGGGTGGGGAGGGCTTTTGCCCATGCCGCCCCCCCCCCCTGGATCCGCCAGTGGCCTCGACGATTCGTTGCGATATAACAAACAGCAAGGTGTGGCAGGCGCCAGGCTGCCCCGTGCGTTGTTGTTGCCGTCCGTCTGCCCTGGGTTCTCACGACTAACCATAGTTCTAACGATACGGCTCGGCCGGCTGCCGGTGCCGCCTCCAGTGGCCGTGCTGCAAATCGATATTTGCCGAGCGACCAGTGCCCCCCCCCCCTCCCCACGGCCGCCGGACCGGGGTGTCGCGCCGTCCGTCCTCACGACTGGCGCCGTTCCTCTCCCTCCTCCCCCTCCCGCGCCCCGGCGCACCGCCGGGGACGCCAGCCTCCTCCGAGCCGCCGGCTGGAGCTGAAATGCGGCGTCAGCGGCGCTGACTGAAGGGTCCGTCTGACACGCGAGGTTCGGCTGAGCGGCGGTCCACCGTCCCTGGACGACCGCCGGCGACCGGCACTGGACGGCTCCAATCGTGACTCCAGCTCGGCGCCGTAGTAATGACCTATCGACCTGACGAGACGCGGGACGCCGACAAACCGGCAACACCAACAAATCGAAAGGCTGCCCGCTCAGCACCCCCGGGAATGCAGCTACTGCCGGTAAAGCGGCTGTCACCTCTCCTTCGACTTGATGCCTTAAGGTGCAAAGTGGTGTCTCTTTTTCAGGGGACAAGGGTAGGTTAACGGAACTGAAAACTGGAAACCATTGAATTAAAAGGGCCCTTTCACTGACGGATCCAGGGGCATCGAGGTCATCCCCCCCAAAAGAAACCACTGGGATCAGTCGAAAATTTGGACAGTTCTTGATTTAAGGAAAATCAAACAACTTTTACCGGTTAAGCTTTGTATGTAACATCACTGTATTGCGCACGAGGAAGAAAATGCTGAAAACTTCGTAAAATGTTGTCTGAAAACTTATTGAAATTCTGTGTCAAACCAGCTCGTGTTGCCCGTTCTGGATCCGGTAGACGGAGGAGCTTTCTTTCATTTAACAGGACACAGGCATTGTATCGTAATCAGGGGAAGCTAAATGACGATGATGACGATGATGACGATGATGACGATGATGATGGTGATGATGGTGATGATGATGATGATGGTGATGATGGTGATGATGGTGATGATGATGATGATGGTGATGAAGATGGTGATGGTGATGATGGTGATGGTGATGATGATGATGACGGCGA
>JAXIVJ010011063.1:10000-44911 GCA_036785665.1 Chirona hameri
AATGTTGCTGATGATGATGATGATGATGATTATGATGATTTGGATGATGGTGATGATGGTTGGTGATTACGGGCGTGCTGACTGATATTGTCATGTGGCACCGTAAGCTCTAATGTTGCTGATGATGATGATGATGATGATTATGATGATGGGGATGATGGTGATGATGGTTGGTGATTACGGGCGTGCTGACTGATATTGTCATGTGGCACCGTAAGCTCTAATGTTGCTGATGATGATGATGATGATGATGATGATGATGATGATGATGATGATGATGATGATGATGATGATGATGATGATGATGATGATGATGATGATGATTATGATGATGGGGATGATGGTGATGATGGTTGGTGATTACGGGCGTGCTGACTGATATTGTCATGTGGCACCGTAAGCTCTAATGTTGCTGCTGATGATGATGATGTGTATTATGATGATGGGGATGATGGTGATGATGGTTGGTGATTACGGGCGTGCTGACTGATATTGTCATGTGGCACCGTAAGCTCTAATGTTGCTGATGATGATGATGATGATGATGATGATGATGATGATGATGATGATGATGATGATGGTGATGATGATGATGATGATGATGATGATGATGATGATGATGATGATGATGATTATGATGATGATGATGATGATGATGTTGCTGATGATGATGATGATGATGATTATGATGATGGGGATGATGGTGATGATGGTTGGTGATTACGGGCGTGCTGACTGATATTGTCATGTGGCACCGTAAGCTCTAATGTTGCTGATGATGATGATGATGATGATTATGATGATGGGGATGATGGTGATGATGGTTGGTGATTACGGGCGTGCTGACTGATATTGTCATGTGGCACCGTAAGCTCTAATGTTGCTGATGATGATGATGATGATGATTATGATGATGGGGATGATGGTGATGATGGTTGGTGATTACGGGCGTGCTGACTGATATTGTCATGTGGCACCGTAAGCTCTAATGTTGCTGATGATGATGATGATGATGATTATGATGATGGGGATGATGGTGATGATGGTTGGTGATTACGGGCGTGCTGACTGATATTGTCATGTGGCACCGTAAGCTCTAATGTTGCTGATGATGATGATGATGATGATTATGATGATGGGGATGATGGTGATGATGGTTGGTGATTACGGGCGTGCTGACTGATATTGTCATGTGGCACCGTAAGCTCTAATGTTGCTGATGATGATGATGATGATGATGATGATGATGATGATGATGATGATGATGATGATGATGATGATGATGATGATGATGATGATGATGATGATGATGATGATTATGATGATGGGGATGATGGTGATGATGGTTGGTGATTACGGGCGTGCTGACTGATGTGCTGACTGATATTGTCATGTGGCACCGTAAGCTCTAATGTTGCTGATGATGATGATGATGATGATTATGATGATGGGGATGATGGTGATGATGGTTGGTGATTACGGGCGTGCTGACTGATATTGTCATGTGGCACCGTAAGCTCTAATGTTGCTGATGATGATGATGATGATGATTATGATGATGGGGATGATGGTGATGATGGTTGGTGATTACGGGCGTGCTGACTGATATTGTCATGTGGCACCGTAAGCTCTAATGTTGCTGATGATGATGATGATGATGATGATGATGATGATGATGATGATGATGATGATGATGATGATGATGATGATGATGATGATGATGATTATGATGATGGGGATGATGGTGATGATGGTTGGTGATTACGGGCGTGCTGACTGATATTGTCATGTGGCACCGTAAGCTCTAATGTTGCTGATGATGATGATGATGATGATTATGATGATGGGGATGATGGTGATGATGGTTGGTGATTACGGGCGTGCTGACTGATATTGTCATGTGGCACCGTAAGCTCTAATGTTGCTGATGATGATGATGATGATGATGATGATGATGATGATGATGATTATGATGATGGGGATGATGGTGATGATGGTTGGTGATTACGGGCGTGCTGACTGATATTGTCATGTGGCACCGTAAGCTCTAATGTTGCTGATGATGATGATGATGATGATGATGATGATGATGATGATGATTATGATGATGGGGATGATGGTGATGATGGTTGGTGATTACGGGCGTGCTGACTGATATTGTCATGTGGCACCGTAAGCTCTAATGTTGCTGATGATGATGATGATGATGATTATGATGATGGGGATGATGGTGATGATGGTTGGTGATTACGGGCGTGCTGACTGATATTGTCATGTGGCACCGTAAGCTCTAATGTTGCTGATGATGATGATGATGATGATTATGATGATGGGGATGATGGTGATGATGGTTGGTGATTACGGGCGTGCTGACTGATATTGTCATGTGGCACCGTAAGCTCTAATGTTGCTGATGATGATGATGATGATGATGATGATGATGATGATGATGATGATGATGATGATGATGATGATGATGATGATGATGGGGATGATGGTGATGATGGTTGGTGATTACGGGCGTGCTGACTGATATTGTCATGTGGCACCGTAAGCTCTAATGTTGCTGCTGATGATGATGATGATGATTATGATGATGGGGATGATGGTGATGATGGTTGGTGATTACGGGCGTGCTGACTGATATTGTCATGTGGCACCGTAAGCTCTAATGTTGCTGATGATGATGATGATGATGATGATGATGATGATGATGATGATGATGATGATGATGGTGATGATGATGATGATGATGATGATGATGATGATGATGATGATGATGATGATTATGATGATGATGATGATGATGATGTTGCTGATGATGATGATGATGATGATTATGATGATGGGGATGATGGTGATGATGGTTGGTGATTACGGGCGTGCTGACTGATATTGTCATGTGGCACCGTAAGCTCTAATGTTGCTGATGATGATGATGATGATGATTATGATGATGGGGATGATGGTGATGATGGTTGGTGATTACGGGCGTGCTGACTGATATTGTCATGTGGCACCGTAAGCTCTAATGTTGCTGATGATGATGATGATGATGATTATGATGATGGGGATGATGGTGATGATGGTTGGTGATTACGGGCGTGCTGACTGATATTGTCATGTGGCACCGTAAGCTCTAATGTTGCTGATGATGATGATGATGATGATTATGATGATGGGGATGATGGTGATGATGGTTGGTGATTACGGGCGTGCTGACTGATATTGTCATGTGGCACCGTAAGCTCTAATGTTGCTGATGATGATGATGATGATGATTATGATGATGGGGATGATGGTGATGATGGTTGGTGATTACGGGCGTGCTGACTGATATTGTCATGTGGCACCGTAAGCTCTAATGTTGCTGATGATGATGATGATGATGATGATGATGATGATGATGATGATGATGATGATGATGATGATGATGATGATGATGATGATGATGATGATGATGATGATGATTATGATGATGGGGATGATGGTGATGATGGTTGGTGATTACGGGCGTGCTGACTGATATTGTCATGTGGCACCGTAAGCTCTAATGTTGCTGATGATGATGATGATGATGATTATGATGATGGGGATGATGGTGATGATGGTTGGTGATTACGGGCGTGCTGACTGATATTGTCATGTGGCACCGTAAGCTCTAATGTTGCTGATGATGATGATGATGATGATTATGATGATGGGGATGATGGTGATGATGGTTGGTGATTACGGGCGTGCTGACTGATATTGTCATGTGGCACCGTAAGCTCTAATGTTGCTGATGATGATGATGATGATGATGATGATGATGATGATGATGATGATGATGATGATGATGATGATGATGATGATGATGATGATGATTATGATGATGGGGATGATGGTGATGATGGTTGGTGATTACGGGCGTGCTGACTGATATTGTCATGTGGCACCGTAAGCTCTAATGTTGCTGATGATGATGATGATGATGATTATGATGATGGGGATGATGGTGATGATGGTTGGTGATTACGGGCGTGCTGACTGATATTGTCATGTGGCACCGTAAGCTCTAATGTTGCTGATGATGATGATGATGATGATGATGATGATGATGATGATGATTATGATGATGGGGATGATGGTGATGATGGTTGGTGATTACGGGCGTGCTGACTGATATTGTCATGTGGCACCGTAAGCTCTAATGTTGCTGATGATGATGATGATGATGATGATGATGATGATGATGATGATTATGATGATGGGGATGATGGTGATGATGGTTGGTGATTACGGGCGTGCTGACTGATATTGTCATGTGGCACCGTAAGCTCTAATGTTGCTGATGATGATGATGATGATGATTATGATGATGGGGATGATGGTGATGATGGTTGGTGATTACGGGCGTGCTGACTGATATTGTCATGTGGCACCGTAAGCTCTAATGTTGCTGATGATGATGATGATGATGATTATGATGATGGGGATGATGGTGATGATGGTTGGTGATTACGGGCGTGCTGACTGATATTGTCATGTGGCACCGTAAGCTCTAATGTTGCTGATGATGATGATGATGATGATGATGATGATGATGATGATGATGATGATGATGATGATGATGATGATGATGATGATGGGGATGATGGTGATGATGGTTGGTGATTATGATGATGGGGATGATGGTGATGATGGTTGGTGATTACGGGCGTGCTGACTGATATTGTCATGTGGCACCGTAAGCTCTAATGTTGCTGATGATGATGATGATGATGATGATGATGATGATGATGATGATGATGATGATGATGATGATGATGATGATGATGATGATGATGATGATGGGGATGATGGTGATGATGGTTGGTGATTATGATGATGGGGATGATGGTGATGATGGTTGGTGATTACGGGCGTGCTGACTGATATTGTCATGTGGCACCGTAAGCTCTAATGTTGCTGATGATGATGATGATGATGATGATGATGATGATGATGATGATGATGATGATGATGATGATGATGATGATGATGATGGGGATGATGGTGATGATGGTTGGTGATTATGATGATGGGGATGATGGTGATGATGGTTGGTGATTACGGGCGTGCTGACTGATATTGTCATGTGGCACCGTAAGCTCTAATGTTGCTGATGATGATGATGATGATGATTATGATGATGGGGATGATGGTGATGATGGTTGGTGATTACGGGCGTGCTGACTGATATTGTCATGTGGCACCGTAAGCTCTAATGTTGCTGATGATGATGATGATGATGATTATGATGATGGGGATGATGGTGATGATGGTTGGTGATTACGGGCGTGCTGACTGATATTGTCATGTGGCACCGTAAGCTCTAATGTTGCTGATGATGATGATGATGATGATGATGATGATGATGATTATGATGATGGGGATGATGGTGATGATGGTTGGTGATTACGGGCGTGCTGACTGATATTGTCATGTGGCACCGTAAGCTCTAATGTTGCTGATGATGATGATGATGATGATGATGATGATGATGATGATGATGATGATGATGATGATGATGATGATGGGGATGATGGTGATGATGGTTGGTGATTATGATGATGGGGATGATGGTGATGATGGTTGGTGATTACGGGCGTGCTGACTGATATTGTCATGTGGCACCGTAAGCTCTAATGTTGCTGCTGCTGATGATGATGATGATTATGATGATGGGGATGATGGTGATGATGGTTGGTGATTACGGGCGTGCTGACTGATATTGTCATGTGGCACCGTAAGCTCTAATGTTGCTGATGATGATGATGATGATGATTATGATGATGGGGATGATGGTGATGATGGTTGGTGATTACGGGCGTGCTGACTGATATTGTCATGTGGCACCGTAAGCTCTAATGTTGCTGATGATGATGATGATGATGATTATGATGATGGGGATGATGGTGATGATGGTTGGTGATTACGGGCGTGCTGACTGATATTGTCATGTGGCACCGTAAGCTCTAATGGTGCAGTGAAATAATATGCGCATATAGCTTAACAACGACAAAATAATATTCAGTAAAGAGAGCAAGTATAAACGTATGCACGGGGCATCAGTTTCCCATGACAGTAACACGTACTAACAGATGTTGGTTGCCTGATTGATGTCACGAACATCTACATAACAAAGCAGGCATGTTGGCTCATCCCGACGGCTGTATCATGCATGAAGCACAAATAGGATACGCGTGGCCGCAGCAAGGGAACTGGATTTGTATAACCCGGATGTCTGTGAAATAATGCCTGTGATTGCAGGAGATCACACGGCGTATGTACACGGCGTATGTATTGTTCACGTTGTTGACGCTGGCACGGGACAGACTGGGCCTAACATAGCTGCAGATCGTTTTGTTGATTTTCAGCTCCGACCACTAAGTTGCCACAGCTTTACAGCCACGTCATTTATAAGGCAATATTTTTCTTCTGAGCTCTGATTATAACCCGAGCACAAGCAACCAAACAGAAGCGGAAATATCTGCTAAATCTAGTCTATAGATGTGTGCTGGTAAACGTTGTAAACCTCGAACGTGGGAGCGTTTTGGATATTTTATAACCTTTTTAGAACCAGGCACGTAGCCAGGAATTCGTCCAGGGGGGGGGGGGGCGCCTCGAAAGGGCCCCTTCCCGAGCGTTGAAAGGGCCCCTTCCCAAGCGTTGAAAGCCTCTCAACGTGCTACGTGCTACGTGTCTCTACGTGCTACGTGTTTTTTTTTTTTGGGGGGGGGCACAAAAGAACGCATGAAAAGGCACGTTACAAGGCTAGAAAATGTAGTATGGCAGGTATGGCATAGGTCATGCCAACGTTTAGGAGCTGGAGTTAGCAAGCTGCCACATCAACTTTGGAACCAGCAACACTAATTTGGAATCAGCTATACCAACTTGGAATATTTGTTTAAGCTCAAGACCTGGAACTCTTAAACAAATTGCGCCGCGGAGCGGCGCGAAAATTTTATGTATTATGCCCTGGGTTGCTTTCTCATCAATACGTCGCATTGCGTATGGTGCGGACCTCTAAAATTGCTATATTGTGCGTTTAAAAGTGCGGGGAAAAGGTGCTAAAATGAACTATTTTGCCCAATAATATAGGAAAGTAGCAACATAACACATAAATGCGCCGAGAAACTGGCATATTTTTTTCCTAACCCGCATATAATTGAATTTGTAGTTAAATTGCGCCGCGGATCGGCGCGTAAATTTTGAGTTTTATTCCCTGTACAACTGTATTCTTACTGTTGAAAGGCCCAAGGTCCCTTCAGATCGTCTAGGGGCCCCTCTGACCTTTTCAACGCCCTTCCGACCTGCTCAGGGACTCATCTGGGATCCGCGAAGCGAAAAGATATAATGTGGAGTGGGTGATATATATATAATACAAAGAGGGCTTACACTACAGGAAAAATTAAAATTGGAGCTTTCGGGTATATTGTAGCACCCTGACGAAGGGTGTTACAATATACCCGAAAGCTCCGCTTTTAATATTTGTATTGTTGAGTATGTCCTCTTTGTATTTAATCTTCATCTGGGATCTCTACGTGCTTTGACCCTTCCGGTTTCACCATTGACTCTTCTGACCTTCCAAGAAGCCCCTCTTGTGTGTCAAGGGGCCCATTCGGCCTGTTCAGAGGTCCTTCCGACCTGGCCAGGGACTGCACTGGCTGCTTTCTCGCCCTGCCGACATGCTCAGGGGCAGGGGCTGCGGATTGCGGGGCGCAGGGTACCTAAAATCCCCCCCCCCCGCAAATGAAAATATTGGGGAGGGGAAGGGTCATGTTGCCCCAGATTGAGCAGGCTAAAATCTGAGGGGGGGGGGGGGGGGGGCAAAACTACCCTTTGCCCCCAGGATTTTCGACTGGGGGGAATTTTGGGTACCCTGCCCCCGCAATCCGCCGCCCCTGCTCAGGGGCCCCTCCGACCTGCCCAGGGGCCCCTCCAGTCTGGCTAGGAACTCATCCGGCATGTTCAAGGGGTCTTCCGACCGGCCCAGGGACCCTTTCGGTCTAGCCAGGGGCCCATCTGACTTGCCCAGAAGCCCCTCCGATCGGCCCAGCGACTCTTCTGGTCGGCCTGCGCTGGCTGCTTTGTCGCCCTTGCCGACATGCTCAAGGGGCCCTCCGACCTGCCCTGGAGCCCCTCCGTGCTGGCCAGGGGCCACTTCGGCATGTTCAGGGGTCTTTCTTACCCGCCCAGGGGTCTTTTCGGTCTGATCAGGGGCTCTTCCGATCGCGCAGGGGCCCTTTTAACTTTCCAGGGGCCCTCTGGTCCCTCCAGGGGCCCTTTAACCTTATAAGGTTTAAAGGCATCAGGTGTCTCCTGAGGCGCGTAATGTGTCACTCCTGGTGCCCCTGCGGTGCACAGACTTTGCACTAGTTTTGCGCCTTCGGCGCAAACTAGTACTCCTGCGCCTTCGGCGCAGGGACGCCAATTTTCATTGGGGCGGGGGGGGGGGGGGGGGGGGGGGGGCGACCAGCCCCGTTTCCTCCTGGATTCGCCCCTGGTGTGGCCGTAGACAGCAGGCGGTCCTGGTTTAGGATGAAAGATCATGTATGGTCTGAGCTGATGCATTGCTCGCGCTGGCTCAGCTGAGAGATGTGCAGAATTGCGGCTCGATCTATTATACAGTGTGTTGTCATCTAGTTTTTTGTTTGTTGCTTGTTAGGCGACCCATTTCCTTATATGACATTGATACCCATGTCCTAAAATATATGACATACACTCACAAGATCGCTACACACGACTCGGGTGTCTACTCCTGCCACAGGGGTTAATTTGGAAATTTACTCATGCATGGGGTGTCATTGTTGATGCTTCGCTATCTACACCCATGGCAGACACCTGCGTGGTGTGTGTCAGTGCCGACCACCACCGCATCGTGTGTTCGATACCCACAGCTCAGGTGTTCACGGACACCTGCCCGCCGTCAGGGGCGGAGGGAGGATTTTGCCCAGGGGGGGGGGGGGGGGGGACGGGGACAAATCGGATAAGAGGGGCCCTCGTAGCCAAGAGGGTCCACATCATTAAAACAGTACAGTACGTTGTATGGTGTCAACGACAAATAAGTTTTCGCCAACGAGAAACAAGTTTTTTCATTTTTGGGAGTTAACAACAACAAACAAATCCGAGATAGCTATTTGTAATATTTTGTCATTTTTTTCTCCAACATTTTTTATTTGCATTTTTCATCAAAACTTCAATTTCTACGACATTTCAAGCATGTATTGTTTTACCATCAAAAATTACATGACATGACGTGAATAAAACGTCATTATCTCCCAAAGAAATCAATCATTTTCATTGAAATGTTGTGATAAGACGTAGAATTGATGCAGCATAAGGTACTGAAGGATTGACGTCGATATCGACCATTGTGTTCAAGTTATTGAGAAAATCCGGGAGGGGGGGGGGGGGGAGAGATTCTGCCACCTCCAGCGGGGCGCGGGTTAATGCAAATGTTATCCTGGATCCTCTTCAATTTGGATTCAGGAAACAATACAGTACGTACATGCCGATTGTGCAAATGTACGATGAAGTTTACAAAATCTCTACAAAATAACGAAATAACATGCTCCACCTTGATTTACAGAAAGCTTTGGATACAGTTTGCTTAGCAATTCTCTTGTAAAAATACACCGCATTGTGATACGAGGGGTTTCTACAACACAATAGAGTCATATATTACTAAGAGGCATAAAATGGCAATAATAGATGAGGTTGCATCTAAGAAACAAATGATGAAAATTGGTGCCCCACAGGGTTCAATTTTAGGTCCCCTTTTATTTATGCTCTATATTAATGACATCAGCTGTACAACAGACATAGGTACCTTTTACTTATTTGCTGATAATATACGACAATTTATACTCAAGCTATACATGTTGAAGAGCTGCAAATAAAGAAACAGTGACGTGATCTTGACATAGTATTAAATGATACACCAATCACGACAAACCCATGCATTAAATACTTGGAGTTCTTGTAGATGAAAATCGTAAATGGAATAGTCATATATAGTGTAATATGTGTGATAAGCCGTAATATATAGGAGTTATCGGAATATCCTAGCTTTATTTATCCTCACAGCAACTTCTATTGCAGTACAATGATTAATTCCGCCCCATCTAAATTATTGTGCATTGATCTGGATTCTGGGGTTGGAATTATGACACTAACATTAAAAAGCCTTCGATAGTACGGAAAAACGAGCGATTTGTCCGCCCCTGTAGCTCAGTGGGAGAGCGCTGGGCTTCTGACCTTTCCTAGTAGTGGCAGCCCGAGTTCGAGTCAAAGTCAAAGCCTACATTATCAAAGCCTTCTCAGACGTTACTAGCATACACTGAAAAACAATGAGAACTTTCACTGGTCTTCCTTCGAGAGCCTCACCGGCGCTCGACCGGCAGACCACCTCTACCACCACAGGACCCTCTAAAGGCCAGCATAGAGCCCTCTTCAGATCGGAAAGGCCCTCTAAAGACCGGCAGAGGGTCATCTACACTCACTCTGCAGATTGACAGGGCCCCTACAGACTGGAAGAGGGCCGTGTACAGATAGGCAGGGCCAGGCACGTAGCCAGGATTTCGTCCAGGGGGGGGGGGCGCCTCGAAAGGGCCCCTTCCCGAGCGTTGAAAGGGACCCTTCCCAACAAACAAAACGGATGAAAAGGCACGTTACAAGGATGGAAAATGCAGTATGACAGGTATGGGATGGGTCATACCAACATTTAGGAGCTGGAGTTAACAAACTGCCATATCAACTTTGGAACCAGCGACACAAATTTGGAATCAGCTATACCAACTTGAAATATTTGGGAAAGCTTAAGACCTGGAACTCTTAAAGAAATTGCGCCGCAGAGCGGCGCCAAATTTTTAGTCTTATGCCCTGGATATGCTTTCTCATCAATGCGTCGCATTGCGTATGGTGCAGACTGCGGACCCTAAACATGTTATATTGTGCATTTAAAAGTGCGGAAAAAGTGTTAAAGTGAACTATTTTGCCCAATTATATAGGAAAGTAGCAAGATAACACATAATGCGCCGAGAAACGGGCCGTTTTTTTATAACCCGCATATAATTTAATCTGTAGTTGAATTACGAAATTTTGAGTTGTATTCCCTGGACAACTGCATTCTTACTGTTGAAAGGCCCAAGGTCCCTTCAGATCGTCTAGGGGCACCTACGACATTTGCAACGCCCTTCCGACCTGTTCAGGGACTCATCGGGGATCCGCAAAGCGAAAAACATGATGTGGAGTGGGTGATATATATACAATACAAAGATGGCTTACTCCACAAGACAGATTAAAATCGGAGCTTTCGGTTACATTGTAACACCCTGACGAAGGGTGTTACATTTTACCCGAAAGCTCCGCTTTTAATATTTTTTAGTGTGGGGTAAGTCCTCTTTGTATTTAATCTTCATATGGGATCTCTACGTGCTTTTGGCCCTTCCGGTCTGACCAGGGACTCCTCTGACCTTCCAAGAAGCCCCTGTTGTGTGTCGAGGGGCTCATCCGGCCTGTTCAGAGGTCCTTCCGACCTGGCCAGGGACTGCACTGGCTGCTTTGTCGCTCTGCCGATATGCTCAGGGGCCCCTCCGACCTGCCCAGGGGTCCCTCCAGTCTGGCTAGGAACTCATCCGGCATGTTCAATGGCCCTTCCGACCGGCCCAGGGACCCTTTCGGTCTAGCCAGTGCTCCCTCTGACTTGCCCAGGATCCCCTCCGATCTGCCCAGCGACTCTATACTGGTCGGACTGCGCTGGCTGCTTTGTCGCCCTGCCGACAGGCTCAACGGGCCCTCTGACCTGCCCTGGAGCCCCTCCGTGCTGACTAGTGACCCATTCGGCATGTTTAGGGGCCCTTCTGACCCACCTAGGGACCCTTTCGGTCTGGTCAGGGGCCCTTCTGACCTGCACAGGGGCCATTTTAGCTTCCCAGGGGCCCTCTGCTCTGCCCAGGGGCCCTCCAACCTGCTCAGAGGCCCTTATGACCTGGCAAGGGACTTAGCTGGCCGTTTTGTCGCCCTGGCGACATGCTCAGGGGTCTCTCGACCTGCACAGGGGCCCCTCTGTGCTGGCTAGGGGCCCTCGACGTGTTCAGGGGGTCCTCTGACCCGCTCAGGGGCCCTTTCGGTCTGACCAGGGTCCCCTCTGACATGCACAGGGATCTTTTGAACGTCCAAGGGGCCCTCTGGTCTTTCAGAGAGGGCCCTGGTGACCCTAAAGGGCCTCTGAAGTGCTCTAAACTCTAAAGACCACTCTTCACGTGGTAAAGAGCTCATGATACCGCGTTTCGCGTGGTCTCGTTGGCCCTTTTCGGCGCGCTGCGCGCGCCGAAAAAAGCCAAAGCCCTCCTGGCCTCCAGGGGGGGGGGGGGGGGGGGGGGGGGGGGGGGCGCCTCCGCCGCCGCCTTCCCTTGACTACGTGCCTGGGCAGGGCCCTCTAAATGCCTGTAGAGGCCCTCTGCAGATTGGCAAGGCGATCTACAGATCAGCAGGGCCCTCTAAAAGCCGGCAGGGCCTCTAAAGGCTGACATGGCCTTCTTAAGGCCGAAAGGGCCCTCTAAAAGCCGGCAGGGCCCTCTAAAGGCCGGCAGAAGGTCCTCTATAGATTGGCTTGAGCACTCTCCAGATCTACATGGCCCATAAAAGCTGGAAGAGGGCCCTCTACAGGTCCGCAGGGCCCTCTAAATTCCGGAAGAGCCGTAAGTTGCATAACACACTTCTAAAACTGACCCCTGTATCCTTTTGTTAAATGCAGCGTATGAAAACATTGACTTGTGTTAAATAATATGGTGCTATTCTAACATCGTTCGTACGTTGACAATTCGTATACGTATGTGTAAAATATATGGGGGAAAAAAATCCGGAAGAGCCCTCTACAGATTGGCAGGGCGATCTACAGCTCGGCAGGGACCCTCTACATATTGGCAGGGCCCTATAAAGGCCGGAAGAGGGCCCTCTACAACCGCAAGGGGCCCTCTAAATGCCGACAGAGGCCCTCTGCAGATTGGCAGGGCGATCTACGATCGGCAGGGCCTTTAAAGACCGGCAGGGGGCCCTTTCCGGATCGGCATGGACCCTCTCCAGATCGGCAGGGCCCTATAAAGGCCGGCAGAGGGCCCTCTACAACCGCAAGGGGCCCTCTAAATGCCGACAGGGGGCCCTCTGAAGATCAGTAGGGCCCTTTACAAACATGGTATAGAACCCTATTCACACTGGCTGGGGCCCTTTTCTACGTATTTACATATACATGCCTTTAACAGACAAGCAAGTGCTGTTATTGATTCGTGTTACGATTTTTTTATTGGTTTGTGGGCGTTCTTTTACGCGACCTAAGGCGTTTTGCGGGCGCCTGATACCATCAAAAACACTGGTGCCTTCCGCCCCAGGGGGCTCTCGCTCGGTCGCCAGAGCGGTCCGCCTGGCCTCCAGGGCGGGGGGGGGGGGGGGGGGGGCATTGCCCTCCTGCCCCCCCCATTGCCTACGTCCTTGCCCGCCGTGTTGATGTCAAATACACCTGCGTCGTGTGTCTGCTCGCCGCCAGCTGAGGTGTCCATCTACACAACCAACCTACAACCTGCTGGTGTGTAGTTGCAACACCTGCGTCGTGTGTCTGCTTGCCGCCAGCTGAGGTGTTCATCTACACCACCAACCTACACCTGGCTGGTGAATCTATCCCGTAGTTGCAACACCTGCGGTGTGTGTCTGTTCACAGCCAGCTCATGTGTTCATCTTGCCTCCTACTTACACCCCGCTGAGGTGTCGATGCAGTCGGCGCGCGCATGAGCATGTCAATATTTTTTTCTCAAATTACTGCGGCCGTGCTCCAGTGTGAGCGGGGCGTCGAGCCGTTGTCAGTGTTAAAGTACGGATCATAGAACGGACAGATCGGTATATTTCCGTGACTGACCGAGAGGCCGCTCCGTAAGCCGGGTCGGCGGCGTGCAATGCTCAGCTCGCGTGTCGTGAGGGGCGATTCTGCGCGTAAGGTGCGGGCGGGAGTGCGCCTTAGTGCCGACACCGGGGCGCTTGCTTTGATGCAGCCGTGCAACCAACTAAACCATTTAATGGCTTTGAATTCTATGAGACCTTGTCCTGCAGAGCATGACGAATCGATAGACATGTCATTGGTCTGCATTTTCGTCATACCATACGCGATAGCCCTGACCAAACGAAAGGGGCGTGAATTCGGACAAAATGTCAATTAAAAAAGCCCTCTATTGATTTTTGAAAAATTTACATCGCTGGATTCCGCGTAAGCTCAGCTTTCGAATGATGCATCTTCCGTAGTTTGACACCTCCGAACTCTTCCAACGAACAGTCCCCGCTGCCAAGCTAGTGGACGAGCTTGGGGAGTTTGATCATGTAAGCTCTTGACGGCATTACGGTTTGCCATGAGTAAACACGGATATATCATTATCAGGCTGTCAATCAGGTACTATTTCCATCGTTATCGTATATCGTTATCGTATATCGTTATCGTATATCGTTATCGTATATCGTTATCGTATATCGTTATCGTATATCGTTATCGTATATCGTTATCGTATATCGTTATCGTATATCGTTATCGTATATCGTTATCGTATATCGTTATCGTATATCGTTATCGTATATCGTTATCGTATATCGTTATCGTATATCGTTATCGTATATCGTTATCGTATATCGATATCGTATATCGTTATCGTATATCGTTATCGTATATCGTTATCGTATATCGTTATCGTATATCGTTATCGTATATCGTTATCGTATATCGTTATCGTATATCGTTATCGTATATCGTATATCGTATATCGTTATCGTATATCGTTATCGTATATCGTTATCGTATATCGTTATCGTATATCGTTATCGTATATCGTTATCGTATATCGTTATCGTATATCGTTATCGTATATCGTTATCGTATATCGTTATCGTATATCGTTATCGTATATCGTTATCGTATATCGTTATCGTATATCGTTATCGTATATCGTTATCGTATATCGTTATCGTATATCGTTATCGTATATCGTTATCGTATATCGTTATCGTATATCGTTATCGTATATCGTTATCGTATATCGTTATCGTATATCGTTATCGTATATCGTTATCGTATATCGTTATCGTATATCGTTATCGTATATCGTTATCGTATACCGTTATCGTATATCGTTATCGTATATCGCTATCGTATATCGTATATCGTTATCGTATATCGTTATCGTATATCGTTATCGTATATCGTTATCGTATATCGTTATCGTATATCGTTATCGTATATCGTTATCGTATATCGTTATCGTATATCGTTATCGTATATCGTTATCGTATATCGTTATCGTATATCGTTATCGTATATCGTTATCGTATATCGTTATCGTATATCGTTATCGTATATCGTTATCGTATATCGTTATCGTATATCGTTATCGTATATCGTTATCGTATATCGTTATCGTATATCGTTATCGTATGTCGTTATCGTATATCGTTATCGTATATCGTTATCGTATATCGTTATCGTATATCGTTATCGTATATCGTTATCGTATATCTTTATCGTATATCGTTATCGTATATCGTTATCGTATATCGTTATCGTATATCGTTATCGTATATCGTTATCGTATATCGTTATCGTATATCGTTATCGTATATCGTTATCGTATATCGTATATCGTATATCGTTATCGTATATCGTTATCGTATATCGTTATCGTATATCGTTATCGTATATCGTTATCGTATATCGTTATCGTATATCGTTATCGTATATCGTTATCGTATATCGTTATCGTATATCGTTATCGTATATCGTTATCGTATATCGTTATCGTATATCGTTATCGTATATCGTTATCGTATATCGTTATCGTATATCGTTATCGTATATCGTTATCGTATATCGTTATCGTATATCGTTATCGTATATCGTTATCGTATATCGTTATCGTATATCGTTATCGTATATCGTTATCGTATATCGTTATCGTATATCGTTATCGTATATCGTTATCGTATATCGTTATCGTATATCGTTATCGTATATCGTTATCGTATATCGTTATCGTATATCGTTATCGTATATCGTTATCGTATATCGTTATCGTATATCGTTATCGTATATCGTTATCGTATATCGTTATCGTATATCGTTATCGTATATCGTTATCGTATATCGTTATCGTATATCGTTATCGTATATCGTTATCGTATATCGTTATCGTATATCGTTATCGTATATCGTTATCGTATATCGTTATCGTATATCGTTATCGTATATCGTTATGGTATATCGTTATGGTATATCGTTATGGTATATCGTTATGGTATATCGTTATCGTATATCGTTATGGTATATCGTTATGGTATATCGTTATCGTATATCGTTATGGTATATCGTTATCGTATATCGTTATCGTATATCGTTATCGTATATCGTTATCGTATATCGTTATCGTATATCGTTATCGTATATCGTTATCGTATATCGTTATCGTATATCGTTATCGTATATCGTTATCGTATATCGTTATCGTATATCGTTATCGTATATCGTTATCGTATATCGTTATCGTATATCGTTATCGTATATCGTTATCGTATATCGTTATCGTATATCGTTATCGTATATCGTTATCATATATCGTTATCGTATATCGTTATCGTATATCGTTATCGTATATCGTTATCGTATATCGTTATCGTATATCGTTATCGTATATCGTTATCGTATATCGTTATCGTATATCGTTATCGTATATCGTTATCGTATATCGTTATCGTATATCGTTATCGTATATCGTTATCGTATATCGTTATCGTATATCGTTATCGTATATCGTTATCGTATATCGTTATCGTATATCGTTATCGTATATCGTTATCGTATATCGTTATCGTATATCGTTATCGTATATCGTTATCGTATATCGTTATCGTATATCGTTATCGTATATCGTTATCGTATATCGTTATCGTATATCGTTATCGTATATCGTTATCGTATATCGTTATCGTATATCGTTATCGTATATCGTTATGGTATATCGTTATGGTATATCGTTATGGTATATCGTTATGGTATATCGTTATCGTATATCGTTATCGTATATCGTTATTGGATATCGTTATCGTATATCGTTATCGTATATCGTTATCGTATATCGTTATCGTATATCGTTATCGTATATCGTTATCGTATATCGTTATCGTATATCGTTATCGTATATCGTTATCGTATATCGTTATCGTATATCGTTATCGTATATCGTTATCGTATATCGTTATCGTATATCGTTATCGTATATCGTTATCGTATATCGTTATCGTATATCGTATATCGTTATCGTATATCGTTATCGTATATCGTTATCGTATATCGTTATCGTATATCGTTATCGTATATCGTTATCGTATATCGTTATCGTATATCGTTATCGTATATCGTTATCGTATATCGTTATCGTATATCGTTATCGTATATCGTTATCGTATATCGTTATCGTATATCGTTATCCTATATCGTTATCCTATATCGTTATCGTATATCGTTATCGTATATCGTTATCGTATATCGTTATCGTATATCGTTATCGTATATCGTTATCGTATATCGTTATCGTATATCGTTATCGTATATCGTTATCATATATCGTTATCGTATATCGTTATCGTGTATCGTTATCGTGTATCGTTATCGTATATCGTTATCGTTATCGTTATCGTATATCGTTATCGTATATCGTTATCGTATATCGTTATCGTATATCGTTATCGTATATCGTTATCGTATATCGTTATCGTATATCGTTATCGTATATCGTTATCGTATATCGTTATCGTATATCGTTATCGTATATCGTTATCGTATATCGTTATCGTATATCGTTATCGTATATCGTTATCGTATATCGTTATCGTATATCGTTATCGTATATCGTTATCGTATATCGTTATCGTATATCGTTATCGTATATCGTTATCGTATATCGTTATCGTATATCGTTATCGTATATCGTTATCGTATATCGTTATCGTATATCGTTATCGTATATCGTTATCGTATATCGTTATCGTATATCGTTATCGTATATCGTTATCGTATATCGTTATCGTATATCGTTATCGTATATCGTTATCGTATATCGTTATCGTATATCGTTATCGTATATCGTTATCGTATATCGTTATCGTATATCGTTATCGTATATCGTTATCGTATATCGTTATCGTATATCGTTATCGTATATCGTTATCGTATATCGTTATCGTATATCGTTATCGTATATCGTTATCGTATATCGTTATCGTATATCGTTATCGTATATCGTTATCGTATATCGTTATCGTATATCGTTATCGTATATCGTTATCGTATATCGTTATCGTATATCGTTATCGTATATCGTTATCGTATATCGTTATCGTATATCGTTATCGTATATCGTTATCGTATATCGTTATCGTATATCGTTATCGTATATCGTTATCGTATATCGTTATCGTATATCGTTATCGTATATCGTTATCGTATATCGTTATCGTATATCGTTATCGTATATCGTTATCGTATATCGTTATCGTATATCGTTATCGTATATCGTTATCGTATATCGTTATCGTATATCGTTATCGTATATCGTTATCGTATATCGTTATCGTATATCGTTATCGTATATCGTTATCGTATATCGTTATCGTATATCGTTATCGTATATCGTTATCGTATATCGTCATCGTATATCGTTATCGTATATCGTTATCGTATATCGTTATCGTATATCGTTATCGTATATCGTTATCGTATATCGTTATCGTATATCGTTATCGTATATCGTTATCGTATATCGTTATCGTATATCGTTATCGTATATCGTTATCGTATATCGTTATCGTATATCGTTATCGTATATCGTTATCGTATATCGTTATCGTATATCGTTATCGTATATCGTTATCGTATATCGTTATCGTATATCGTTATCGTATATCGTTATCGTATATCGTTATCGTATATCGTTATCGTATATCGTTATCGTATATCGTTATCGTATATCGTTATCGTATATCGTTATCGTATATCGTTATCGTATATCGTTATCGTATATCGTTATCGTATATCGTTATCGTATATCGTTATCGTATATCGTTATCGTATATCGTTATCGTATATCGTTATCGTATATCGTTATCGTATATCGTTATCGTATATCGTTATCGTATATCGTTATCGTATATCGTTATCGTATATCGTTATCGTATATCGTTATCGTATATCGTTATCGTATATCGTTATCGTATATCGTTATCGTATATCGTTATCGTATATCGTTATCGTATATCGTTATCGTATATCGTTATCGTATATCGTTATCGTATATCGTTATCGTATATCGTTATCGTATATCGTTATCGTATATCGTTATCGTATATCGTTATCGTATATCGTTATCGTATATCGTTATCGTATATCGTTATCGTATATCGTTATCGTATATCGTTATCGTATATCGTTATCGTATATCGTTATCGCATATCGTTATCGCATATCGTTATCGTATATCGTTATCGTATATCGTTATCGTATATCGTATATCGTTATCGTGTATCGTTATCGTGTATCGTTATCGTATATCGTTATCGTATATCGTTATCGTATATCGTTATCGTATATCGTTATCGTATATCGTTATCGTATATCGTTATCGTATATCGTTATCGTATATCGTTATCGTATATCGTTATCGTATATCGTTATCGTATATCGTTATCGTATATCGTTATCGTATATCGTTATCGTATATCGTTATCGTATATCGTTATCGTATATCGTTATCGTATATCGTTATCGTATATCGTTATCGTATATCGTTATCGTATATCGTTATCGTATATCGTTATCGTATATCGTTATCGTATATCGTTATCGTATATCGTTATCGTATATCGTTATCGTATATCGTTATCGTATATCGTTATCGTATATCGTTATCGTATATCGTTATCGTATATCGTTATCGTATATCGTTATCGTATATCGTTATCGTATATCGTTATCGTATATCGTTATCGTATATCGTTATCGTATATCGTTATCGTATATCGTTATCGTATATCGTTATCGTATATCGTTATCGTATATCGTTATCGTATATCGTTATCGTATATCGTTATCGTATATCGTTATCGTATATCGTTATCGTATATCGTTATCGTATATCGTTATCGTATATCGTTATCGTATATCGTTATCGTATATCGTTATCGTATATCGTTATCGTATATCGTTATCGTATATCGTTATCGTATATCGTTATCGTATATCGTTATCGTATATCGTTATCGTATATCGTTATCGTATATCGTTATCGTATATCGTTATCGTATATCGTTATCGTATATCGTTATCGTATATCGTTATCGTATATCGTTATCGTATATCGTTATCGTATATCGTTATCGTATATCGTTATCGTATATCGTTATCGTATGTCGTTATCGTATGTCGTTATCGTATATCGTTATCGTATATCGTTATCGTATATCGTTATCGTATATCGTTATCGTATATCGTTATCGTATATCGTTATCGTATATCGTTATCGTATATCGTTATCGTATATCGTTATCGTATATCGTTATCGTATATCGTTATCGTATATCGTTATCGTATATCGTTATCGTATATCGTTATCGTATATCGTTATCGTATATCGTTATCGTATATCGTTATCGTATATCGTTATCGTATATCGTTATCGTATATCGTTATCGTATATCGTTATCGTATATCGTTATCGTATATCGTTATCGTATATCGTTATCGTATATCGTATACGCTGTTCTCGTTCGTTCGTGCTCGTTCGTACTCGTTCGTGCTGTTCGTGATTGTTTGGGACGACATGAACGTCACATGTGGGCATTATATGCTGTAATTTGTTAAATTTGATATATTGCGCATAGGCGGATACAGGAGAAAAAAACATGGGGGGCACCATGCGCGTAACGCTTTTATCATCTTACTAATTTGAAGTTGGACCTAATTTGAGGGTGGGTATCGCCTCCCATTTTTTATCCTGAGTGCGCCTCTGCCCCAAAAATGTGTAAAGTCCCATTATCTATGATGCATATTGTATTGCAATTGTTTCTGACGTATGTATTGCACTGCAAACCACGAAAGAAGTATGCGACGCAAATTCGCATTCGTAACACCATCCCCAAAACAGGAGCCAGGAACCGCCATTGCTGCACCGATATTTTCAAAATTTTGACACAACACGCGCCATTCAATTTTGGGGGCAGTCACAAAGTTTCAGGTCGCTAGGCCTAACGGTTTAGAAGCGGCAAGTTAAAAACCACCGGGAGGGGCAGAATCTGCCCCGCATGGAATAGGGTTAACCAGTTACTATTTTCATCGTTAATTATCGTACATTGCTATTAGCTGAGTCGTTCTCGGGCTGTTACATCGTTATTAGCTGAGTAGTTGGGTGGAAGAGTGTGGAAGGAAGGATTTTGAGTGTTAATCAGGTACTATTTTCATCGTTCATTATCGTACATCGTTATTAGCTGAGTCGTGGAAGAGCATGTGAAACTTAATATGAAGGGGGTCAATGAGGGGGACAACACCATGACCGTTTGCTAGGAGTGAACGCAACTTAGACATATCTTGTTCTCAGACTGTTATACGTTGTTTTATTTTTGGACACTGCTGTGCGATGTTGATTAGCGTTTCGTTGTTGTTTATGTTAAATACATGTGAAACCATGCCTGTAGAATGCTTTAAGAAAGCCTTCTTGCGACACGTCTACACCCCAAGCAGCGGCGACAATGGCGCCTCTCCAAGTGGTAAACGAACTCCCGCAATACGCCCGGCTGAGGCGTCAATCGACACCCCCGCATGAGTATTGCGACACCTCGACTCCCCATGCAGTGGTGATGTTACGCCTCTCACAGTGGTAAACGAACTACCGCAATACGCTCGGCTGAGGCGTCAATCGACCCCCCCCCCATGAGTATTGCGACTCCTCGACACCCCATGCAGCGGTGACGTTACGCCTCTCACAGTGGTAAACGAACTCCCGCAATACGCCCGGCTGAGGCGTCAATCGACACCTCCCGCATGAGTATTGCGACTCCTCGACACCCCATGCAGCGGTGACGTTACGCCTCTCACAGTGGTAAACGAACTCCCGCAATACGCCCGGCTGAGGCGTCAATCGACACCTCCCGCATGAGTATTGCGACTCCTCGACACCCCATGCAGCGGTGACGTTACGCCTCTCACAGTGGTAAACGAACTCCCGCAATACGCCCGGCTGAGGCGTCAATCGACACCGACCGTTTGAGTATTGCGACACCTCGACACCCCATGCAGCGGTTATCAAGGGTGTTCCGTTAAACCTATACACCCCATGCAGCGGCGTTCACGGTTGTTCCGGTACACCTCCCTAAGTGCTAAACAAAACACCTTCCAGGCGACGTATTTTAGGTTGTGTGGGCATCACACGGGCTAGGGGTGTCAACACCCTGCGCGGGTGTTGATTGTTTTTGTGAGTATACTATTGGCAATAAGCAGCATTGAGTATGGAAAAGAGCGGCACACGTTGCTTCTCTTTAGTTTGCATTTTTGTCGTAGTACCTATTGCCAAAAAGTTCGTCCCCCCAACTTCAAAGTAGCTCCCACGCCCCTGATTCCGACTGGACACCGGTTTTGTCCGGTGTGCCGGAAGGCAGCATTCTCAGTCCGATACTGTTGGCCTGTTATGTCGCTGACCTTCCTAACAATATCAAAACATGCTGTTTGCCTTATGCTGATGATGTCAAATTTTTCATCGCATTCAAAATCGTGAAAATACCTTTTCCCTTCAGGCCGACCTGGACCGTCTTAGCGCATGGTCGACCTGGACCGTCTTAGCGCATCGAGCGCACTTGAAGCTCAATCCAGCTAAATGCAAGACTATCTCTTTCGCTCTTTGCAAGGCCCGCATTCGCTGTGCCTATGTATTCGACGGGCATCAACTGGAGAGATGCCCCGTAGTTTTTGCCCCGCATGAGAATAGTGGTGTTCAGACTGGCATTCGCACGGTGTGTACAGTAAGTTTGACCAATCAGCGATGAGCTGGCTCTAGCGAGTTCAACGGTGATTGGTCAAGCTTATTATACACAGCACACCACGTCTTATTGAACACGGTTATAATTTATGCCAGGGGGTGTCATCCTGGGATTCCCCATGTATCGACTGCCAAGCGGCTCAGCATTAGCGTTGACGTCACTGGTGCTCTGGTCCAGTCGTGGCCAGCCCAGTCGCCGCAGCTGCGCTTTCGAGCGTTTTGCGGTCTTTTGACGGGTGTTGACGAGTGTTGACGAGCGGTAATTTGAAGTCATCGCCGTTAGATAAGTATGCTAGGTAGTTAGGTTGCAAGTCTATGTTTTTGAAATATTTTGTTTTTTAAATTTGTTTTGTTAAGCATATCTTGAACATTAAGCCAAAGCAATGTAATTTCTCGCCCCTCAGCCAGACCGGGGCAGCCTCTCGCCCCTCAGTCAGGCCAGGGCAGCGTATGGCCGTCTCACCACTCAGCCAGACCGGGCAGCGTATGGCCGGCTCCCCCCCCCCCTCAGCCAGACTGGGGCAGCGTATGGCCGTCTCACCCATCAATCAGACCGGTGCAGCGTATGGCCGTCTTTCCAGTCTCCCCTTACACAGACCGGAGCAACGCATGGCCGTCTCCCCCCTCAGCATGAATTAAGGGATGGATAATTATCCGCGGTAATTGCAATCTGAAATAGGATCGTACCTTAGGCGCAACTATCCGTATCCCGTTCGAAATATTCGCACCGCACCGAGCCGCGTACGACGACAGCCGAGTCGGACCAGAGCACCAGTGACGTCACGCTAATGTGCATTTGGGGCGCTAAAATCCCCGGATGACTCTACCTCTCTTATACGGCCTTCAATGTATGCATTATTTTCACGGCAGATAACGGCGGCTGTGAATTCCTTGTGCGTTTGTGGAAGTAATTATTGACAAGGTCGTAATCCGTATAAGAATTAATAATTTAAGATTGAGTGAGTTCCATTGGTTTTTGAACGATGACGCTGAAATGCTGCTTGTGTGGGTCGAGGGCGAACGTTTTTAAGTGAGTATTTGTTGGCCTAGCCAAAGAGAAACAATCCTTTCCAAATCAAATACTTTATCAGAGACTGATGAGTAACATGTTCCAGATCAGATAGGTAAACTAACCTGTTTGGCCTCCCCACCTTTGACCACTCAAGCGGTGATGGTAAGGCATCATGCCCTGGCAGCAAATACTTGTCCTGTCCAACCAATTAGCAAATTTACAACTTAATTTTAACATTTTCAGGGATGTGCTAATTGTCTTTCATACTAAGATGACTCAAGTTTGTATTCCTTTGCGATTATCGTGTTTACCAACTTTGGCAATAGTGAACCTCACTTGCCTGCTTCTGCTCCTTTCTGACATGAATTCCCCCAAATAGGACTACTGCTGATCTGGGTATCAATTTCTGCCACAGTACCTGACAAGTTCTGCCTACTTTGTATAACAAATTGAAGTGTCAATGTAATCATGTCATGATTTCTCCTGTTTTTTTTTCTTCTTCAGCTTCTACCATCGCGTGCCCAACTCTCCCCAGAACCAGGCCCATCATCAGGTGCAGCGGCAGGCCTGTCTTCTACCTAAAAAAGGACAGCCCAACAGCCTTCTGCGCCCCCTGCTGGCCGACCCAGACCTGATGTTGGCTGTTGTCTCACATTTTGGTACTGTGCTTATCGTGTGCAATACGGTGTTTAGCCAGCTTTATTCGACCAGCTCATGCACCTGCGCATTGTGAGAGACTGTGTATGTTTATTAAATAAAGCCGACACCTACCATGTGGTGTGTGAACTGTGTTTGTGCGGCGCTGTGGATGACACTATATTAGCGTGTTCAGTTTTCAGGCGACTGATTGCTCTCAACGTAAACAAGCACAGAATGTGACCATATTTATTAAACTGAATGATACAAGCTCGACAGATTTGCGCATCACAATTACAACTATACAGGCTGCATAATTGTGCTACAAGCGTTCGCTGATTTACCCAATTTCTGAACTGGCAGTGTTGAACAGATACATGAGCTCATGTGTTGACCTGGCGAGCGCTGAAGAGTGAGGCAACGCACACCTCAACAATGCAAAATCGTCAACGGTTTTTAGCCAACTGAACAATCCCACAAGCAGAAAACTGAACTAAATCACAGTTTGAACATTGGTCTTATAACACTGGCACAAAATTCATTCACTGTTCCACGGCCGGAGACGTGACTGTTTGCAGTTTACCATAGCAAAGGGGAAACCGATCCAGAGTATGCCGTCCCCTGCCAAGCCTGGCTCAGCACAGCGCTCTTCCTCCAGCACCTCAGCTGAGCCTGGCTGCATACAGGTAACAATGACCACAAATTGTCAGTATCATATCATGCCTGATTCTGAAGCATGTCAAGTCTAATTTTACAAAAGCGCATGCAAAATATGTATGATATGTCATTAGTATGACTGGTATGCCTCAATTTAATACAAATTAGGAATGAGCAGGTATTGAATCTGTAATGTGAAATACGCTGCCTTTGTATACTGATACACTACTCAGCAGGTCACAAATGAAGCTTACATATATATTTTTTAGTATGCATAAGAAATATCACAACATGCAACAAAGATCAACACTGACTCAGCAATGGGAAAATCTTGTCGAGAACAAACAAATAAATATTCAGTGCAAATCAGCTCACCAAACAAATGCAGCGTAGCGGAAGGCGTTTTCCAGGAATGACGGATGGTCCACGACGGGCAGCCGTGACGTCACGTAGCGTTAGAATTGGCCTCGGGATTGATCTGCTTCCTTCAGGTTTAAAACTTCCAAAAAGTGTTTCTGGCTCTTACTTTGTAAGTTAATTTGTTCTTCAGGAAAGACTTGAGGAAAATATCCGTTTTTCCGTTCGTTGACACAGACAAAAAAACGAGTCTATGTGACGTTACAGAAGAAAGTGCTACCAGATGGCGTACCTGTTATGTGTATCTTACGGTGTGTATTATAAAACTGGCGGCGCACATAAAGCGGCACTGTTTACCTAATTCGACTCACCATACAATCGGGAGGTGTCACGCGTTTATGACGTAAATCTGAAAATGACGTCATGTTGTATAATATTTTATTTCATGAATATCTCCACAGTTCCAGGGTTTTATGACAAATTAATAGCAGAATAATTATCTGCGTACTCTGTTTAGCCATTGTATAGCATTGGCTCGAATCTACCAAGGTCACACTTCCCTTTAAGAGCATCTGTGCGACTTTCAAAGATAACATCAATTCGGCAAAACTAGCAGTGATAATGTCATATAAGAATGCGCATGCTTTTATTGCAAAATAGGCCAATTTGACCTGCGTCGGTTTACGCAACTGTGTGTTTTCTTTCATTTTCAGCATCTCGCAATGATTATGATACTTGTTATCGAAAGCTATGCGACCTATGTCCTATAATATAAAACATCGTTTGAGTTATTATTGTCATTATACACCATCTATCATGCATCAGTTACAATAACTGTATATGTATATGTGTGTGCAGCTGGTCGCATGACCTATAACAGGGGGTAGAGGTTCCCCAGAAAAGTTGGGGGCTGTGGTGGGAAAATCGCTTATAGTACCATGGAAATTCTCAAAAATACAGATTTTTGCCCGGTATTGACCCACTTCCTCGTCCAAGTTGGGGGTGGGGGAGGGGGGGGGGGGGGGTTGAAGCCACCTCATAAAGACATAAAGACATAAAGACATAAAAGAAAAGTGCAACAAAGAGCCTCTTGGGCCCATCCGAGGTTGCACCCCACCCCACCCACACCCACACCCACCCCCCCCCCACCAGTCTCGCCCCTTCAAATCACCTTACTCTACCTGAATAAAAGAAGGCTAATCCCACGAGTATTTATGAACTAATCCCTTCTCTGTAAAGTATTTATCTAATCTAATTTTGAAGGAAGCAAGTGCCACTGCATCAGCGACATCCCCTGGTAGCATATTCCAATGTCCTACAACCCTTCTACTGAAAAATGACTGTCGTAGCCTAGTCCTACTTTGTTTCATAATGAGTTTATGCTGATGACCTCTACCTCGATTTTCCCTATTGAACTCAAACATACCCTTTAAATATCCAGAATGCTGACTATTTACAAATTTGAAGACTTCAATTAGATCTCCTCTTAGCCTTCTATATCTAAGTGAAAACATACCCAATTTCTTTAATCTATCTTCATAAGGTAAACTACCAAGACAATTAACCATTTTTGTTGCCCTTTTTTGAACTCTTTCTAACAACCAGCAATCTTTCTCATATGTTGGAGACCAGGCTTGTACACAATACTCCAAATGTGGTCTAACGTATGCACAATACAGTTTTGTTATTACCTTTTCACTCTTGTAGGAAACATTTCTGTTAATGGCCCCTAGCATTCTAAGTGCCTTTTTCCTAGCTTCTACAACCTGGTCTGACGCTGATAGTCTATTGTTTACCACGACACCTAAATCTCTTTCCTTTTCAATCTGCTCCATTTTCTGCCCACCCATTTCATACCTATGTTTACTGCTAACCCGTCCAGCGTGCATAATCTTACATTTACTCAAATTGAATTTCATCTGCCATGCTTCAGACCACTCAACTAGCTTGTCCAGATCTGATTGAAAAACATCCTGATCATGTTTTCCTCTAATAATCCTGACAACTTTTAGATCGTCTGCAAATTTCAAGACTTTGCTGTCTATACTGTTCTCAGTTGCATTCACAAATATTATAAAAAGCAATGGGCCCAGGACTGAGCCTTGTGGAACCCCACTGAGAACCTCCTTCCATTGTGATTGGCACCCATTCAATATAACCCTTTGCTGGCGTCCTGAAAGCCACGTTTCTATCCAATCCAGAATCTTGCCCCTGATCCCATGAATTTTAAGTTGCAACCCCAGTCTTGTATGGGGGACTTTGTCAAATGCTTTACTGAAATCAAGAAAAGCTACATCTAGCTGTTTACCCTGATCAAAGCTATCTGTTGCAACATCCAAAAACTCCAGAAGATTAGTTAAACAAGAACGGCCCTTCCTAAAGCCATGCTGTGTATCCTTGATGAGTTCATTTCTGAATAGGAGCCTACATCCCTGGCCTATAACTTGGACAGAACTGTTAAAATGTGCATCTCGCGAACAATTATAACCTGTTTAAACTTGCTCCCCCCGTTTCCGTTTTTTGCCTCGACTGGGGGGGGGGGGGGGGGGGGCAGGAGCCGTGACTGCGGGGATTTTGCCCCCGCAGTGTTAGACGTTAGACGAGTCCCTGCTCCACCCTATCCCACCGGTCAACAACTTTCCGCTGATGAAGCGGAGCGAAATTTTAGCCCCCCCCCCCCATCCGCCAGTGGTTGAGGTTGTGTTTTTTTTTAGTTCTTGAGCCTGTCAGATCGACGTATTTTTTTCGGAGGAAACATAACCACCGTCTTCCTAAAAGTAAGTCTATCAGGTTTCGAGTTCAATGAATCCGAACATTTGTAATCTTGTGGTTCCGTTGGAGAATTTGACAGCCGATTTGTATTTTGCCGTGTTGCGCATTGTAGGTATCTTCCTGAAGACATGGATAGAATAGTGAGAAATCATATTCCATTTCAAACTTATTCTGAATTTCTATTGCATGTTTCACATACAAGAGCAAGAAGGAAATTCGCTGCAATTCTTTTTAAACCCTTTTAATTTGTGTGTGCTGTAAATTAGCGACTACTGAACCATGCGGCGCAGCACGCATCAGGCGTTCCTTTGAGAGACATCTATGGGCTGGAATAGGAACTACTGAGGCATGCGGCACAGCACGCATCAGGCGTTCCTTTGAGGGACATCTATGGGCTGGAATAGGAACTACTGAGGCATGCGGCACAGCACGCATCAGGCGTTCCTTTGAGGGACATCTATGGGCTGGAATAGGAACTACTGAGGCATGCGGCACAGCACGCATCAGGCATCTTGTTGACCAAATATCAGACGCCGTGTCATTACCAATGACCAGGACGCGATAATTGACAATGTGTTCACGTTCGAATCGTAAACTTCATTTGTTTTTCATGTTTATCAGCGTTTCAAATTGGTTTAACCAAGTCATTAGGAATTGTATGCTGGTAGTGTATAGCAATGTTGCATTTACCGTGCCATCACTGCCATCCATACCGAGAATAGTTTTATTGTCGTCGAAGATAGTGCTGTTGTCGCCTCGTCTATATTGATGCTTTTGTAATTGTTAACAATGGAGAAAACCAGCAGTGACATTTGCTAAGTGAAATTTATATTTGAGAACTGTTGTCCCCACTCTAAGCAATAGATGGGTCGAAAGCTGAGCATTATTTCGTAACTTCCATTCCGAGACATGCTGAAGAAAGAGTGGATCCGGACTAGTGGTGCCAATCGGTACAATTATTTTAGTAATTCCGAATTTGTCCGAAGACCAATTCGGTTTTCGGACGGACATAAGCACATTTCTTTGGACATTTTCGGACATCTAATGCCCAAGGATAGCTTGTCGCAAACATCACTTAGTTCCTTTTTTAATAGTTTCTTCTTTATTAAAAAAAAGGAAGTGTGCCACAGGTAATTCACATCAAACTTACTCTTATTTATAAACCATAGATAAGTAAGCATAGCAATATTCGGACAAATTTCGGACAAGCAATGATTTTCGGACAGTTTCGCACGGACTGCTGACCATGGTCTTGGCCATCGGTCGGACATTGGACACATATTTTCTGAAACTGGCACCACTAGTGCGGGCGAACAACGATAAACATGCTCAGACGACCAAGGCCATCATACTGCCCATTATTCTCCATCATGTCATGAAACATGCTGCATGTTTTTCTTCTGGAGATCGAGTGGTGTCGACAAAAATACACCTCATGATGTTGTCAGACATTCGTGCCATCATCTCCCATTCCATCTGCGGGGAACTATGTCAACAGTAACAGCTCCTACTAGCCAATCGAAACCAAATCAGCGCAAACAAAGCCCAGGTGATCGCTCAGAGACACCGATAGCTATAGCTCACTCGCTGTGAGTCAGCGCCGATTACATAACCAAAGACACACTCACAGCTGTCAGGGGGACAATTGGCGAGGACAAGCTGAACAAGCTCGACCTCAATAGGTAGCGACAGGCTCTATCGACCCAGTCAGTCATGTGGCTCGATAGGCTGTTGCTGAACGACGTTTCGAGTGACCGAGTCAGCTCTCTGTTCGTCAGACCGTGACCGAGTCAGCTCTCTGTTCGTCAGACCGGGACCGAGTCAGCTCTCTGTTCGTCAGACCGGGACCGAGTCAGCTCTCTGTTCGTCAGACCGGGACCGAGTCAGCTCTCTGTTCGTCAGACCGGGACCGAGTCAGCTCTCTGTTCGTCAGACCGGGACCGAGTCAGCTCTCTGTTCGTCAGACCGGGACCGAGTCAGCTCTCTGTTCGTCAGACCGGGACCGAGTCAGCTCTCTGTTCGTCAGACCGGGACCGAGTCAGCTCTCTGTTCGTCAGACCGGGACCGAGTCAGCTCTCTGTTCGTCAGACCGGGACCGAGTCAGCTCTCTGTTCGTCAGACCGGGACCGAGTCAGCTCTCTGTTCGTCAGACCGGGACGACCGAGTCAGTTCTCTGTTCGTCAGACCGGGACAACTCCATATCTCGACAGCCGGGGGGATTTGTAGGAGGCTGCTTCCGTGTGTACGCGCCGAGATAACTACAGCCACTGGCTCACAGTGTCGTCGGATTCCTACAGCGTTTTAAGCTCTTGCGTTTCACCTCCTAATTAACCCTCGCCCGTGCAGCGTCCGATCAGTGCGTGACCGTATCCTGTATAACCCTCGCCCGTGCAGCGTCCGATCAGTGCGTGACCGTATTCTGTTTAACCCTCGCCCGTGCAGCGTCCGATCAGTGCGTGACCGTATCCTGTTTAACCCTCGCCCGTGCAGCGTCCGATCAGTGCGTGACCGTGCAGCGTCCGATCAGTGCGTGACCGTATCCTGTTTAACCCTCGCCCGTGCAGCGTCCGATCAGTGCGTGACCGTATCCTGTTTAACCCTCGCCCGTGCAGCGTCCGATCAGTGCGTGACCGTATCCTGTTTAACCCTCGCCCGTGCAGCGTCCGATCAGTGCGTGACCGTATCCTGTTTAACCCTCGCCCGTGCAGCGTCCGATCAGTGCGTGACCGTATCCTGTTTAACCCTCGCCCGTGCAGCGTCCGATCAGTGCGTGACCGTATCCTGTTTAACCCTCGCCCGTGCAGCGTCCGATCAGTGCGTGACCGTATCCTGTTTAACCCTCGCCCGTGCAGCGTCCGATCAGTGCGTGACCGTATCCTGTTTAACCCTCGCCCGTGCAGCGTCCGATCAGTGCGTGCCCGTATCCTGTTTAACCCTCGCCCGTGCAGCGTCCGATCAGTGCGTGCCCGTATCCTGTTTAACCCTCGCCCGTGCAGCGTCCGATCAGTGCGTGACCGTATCCTGTTTAACCCTCGCCCGTGCAGCGTCCGATCAGTGCGTGACCGTATCCTGTTTAACCCTCGCCCGTGCAGCGTCCGATCAGTGCGTGACCGTATCCTGTTTAACCCTCGCCCGTGCAGCGTCCGATCAGTGCGTGACCGTATCCTGTTTAACCCTCGCCCGTGCAGCGTCCGATCAGTGCGTGACCGTATCCTGTTTAACCCTCGCCCGTGCAGCGTCCGATCAGTGCGTGACCGTATCCTGTTTAACCCTCGCCCGTGCAGCGTCCGATCAGTGCGTGACCGTATCCTGTTTAACCCTCGCCCGTGCAGCGTCCGATCAGTGCGTGACCGTGCGTGAGGGGGTACTTCCCCTAGAATTTCGCCCCTAATTGAACTAGAGCTTCGATTAAAAAAACGAGCGTGTTGCTTATCACGAGAGGAATCCATTGACACCCGATTTTGAGGTCCTAGGTCATTAGGTGACCTCTGAGGTCATGTCAATGGCCCAAAAGTCAACCAAATTGTAAATGCGTATACATTGAATTTAATCGAGCTAGAATCGCGAATGTGCATATAATTATGCTAAATGAGTGCCAATTTTGAAATCAGCGTCACAAAATCTCCTAGAAACTGCCAAATTACAAAAAGGTCATGTCAGGTCATTTGTGGTCAGTGACCTCGGTTGACCTGTGGGGCGCATGATCCCAGTGGAAAATATAATTATGTAAAATGGATCCCATATTTGAAATCAGCGTCACAAAATGTCCTAGAAACTGTCAGAAGCCAAAACAGCAATATGAGGTCATCGGAGGTCAGTGACTAAGGTTGACCTCTGAAAAGGTCAATCGAGGTCACAATTTCAATGGAAACCACAACTGTCACCTGGAAACACCTGCGAATGTCTCCTGAGCTCCTGAACAACAAACACTCGGAAACTGCACACGTTACAAGGATCAATACTACGGGACGCCAGTTGCGCCTGACATGACCTTGAAAAACAGGTCATAGGTCACGGATCATGTGACTTACAAGTTCCAAATTTGCATAATATGTGTCAAATTGTTCAACAGTAGGGTACTGACAGTTTCATCGCAATCGGTTGATATGTACGCTAGTTATTCCCGAAAAACCGAGCGGGGGGGGGGGGGGGCATCCACCCCTGCACTGCTGGCGAGGGTTAAAGGGAATAGTTCACCTTGACATATTTGTTTATAGTTGACAGTAAGGGGCATCTTGAGCTCTGGGCTGAGTCATGAAATCGCGTGTTTTATTCGCACTTTATGTTTGCACTTTATCCTGTATTACACACTACCTTGTACTGTGCTTAATACACGGTATTCACTATTTATCCGGTATTACACACTACCTTGTACTGTGCTTTATACACGGTATTCACTATTTATCCTGTATTACACACTACCTTGTACTGTGCTTTATACACGGTATTCACTATTTATCCTGTATTACACACTACCTTGTACTGTGCTTTATACACGGTATTCACTATTTATCCTGTATTACACACTACCTTGTACTGTGCTTAATACACGGTATTCACTATTTATCCTGTATTACACACTACCTTGTACTGTGCTTTATACACAGTATTCACTATTGGCCAAACAGCCATGGGTGGTAAAAACGCTTCAAGTGGCGCCCACCTAACCTAGTATGGGAAAATTCGGCCCCCAGGTATAAGTACCGCGGCATGCACTGGCGGATCCAGCCAGCCTCTCACCGTGGGGGGCATCTTTTTGTGGCGAAAAAGATACCCCCATTTTTTTCTCCGCTGATTTGGGCCGGTCGCCTTATTTTGGTATTCGAGCTTAAGAAATTCACTTTTCAAATTCACAACAACAAAAAAAAGTGGATTTTTTTTTTTCTATGAAAAGAAGAATATTTTATTTTTTAGGGGTCCAAAACACCAACTTTCGAAAATCCGGGATGGCCATTTTGAAGAGAATGTCATTTCCTTTCTTTTTACGTTTTTTCTTCTTCCAATTTGCTTCAAATATCTATTGTTTACGATTGTTCAAACATTTATCGTTTTTCCACCAAAAATGGCATGACATGGCGTCATTAAAACGTCATTATTTCCCAAAATAATATATCAATTTAATTGGAATTCGGTGAAAAGACGTATAAATGATGCAGTATAAGGTACTGAAAGTTTGACGTTGATATCTATCATAGTTGTCAAGTTATTGAGAAAATCCGGGAGGTGTGGGGGGGGGGGGGGGGGGGGTGGCAGATTCTGGCCCTCTCAGCGGGGGCGCGGGTTAAGTGTCACCGGGGCTGCTTGAATTGCATCAGGTGCGCTGTTGCTTGAATTGCATCAGGTGCGCTGTTTTGTCTATCATTGAAAGAAAGGGATACATACAAACTTCAAGTTCAATCACTCGAGAGAAGAACAAAAACTTCCGTTTTCATGAAGTTTTCTCCTAAGATCATTGTTTTTCACGTTCAGTGCAGGGAACGCGCGTGTGGGGGGGGGGGGGGGGGGGGGGGGGGGGGGGGGGGGGGGGGGGGGGTCATACTTGTATTGAATGCCCCTCCCAGATTTCTGTGGAGGGGGGGGGGGCATTTGCCCCTGATGCCCCCTGGATCCGCCAGTGCCACCAATTACCGCCAAGGAGAGCCTCTGCCAGACACTTACCAAATGGAATTCATTTTCCCATTTCCAAATTTGTATAAGCAATTGCGAAAGTTGTGTCATGCCGCAAAACGGCGCGAAATTTCCGGTTTTTGACTGTGGATAGCTGGATTTTGACTGCTGCAAAGACAATTTTTACGAATTTACGATACATTGGGAACGCGCGGCGGGGGGGGGGCATACTTGTATTGAATGCACCCCCCAGATTCCTGCGCGGGGGGAGGGGGGGGGGGGGATTTACCCCTGATGCCCCCCCTCTGGTCGGTCGGTCCGGTCGGTCCGGTCGTCGGTCGGTCGGTCGGTCGGTCGGTCGGTCGGTCGGTCGGTCGGTCGTCGGTCGGTCGGTCGGTCGGTCGGTCGGTCGGTCGGTCGGTCGGTCGGTCGGTCGGTCTGTCGGTCGGTCGGTCGGTCGGTCGGTCGTCGGTCGGTCGTGTCCGGTCGGTCGGGTCGGTCGGTCGGTCGGTCGGTCGGTCGGTCGGTCGGTCGGTCGGTCGGTCGGTCGGTCGGTCGGTCGGTCGGTCGGTCGGTCGGTCGGTCGGTCGGTCGGTCGGGGTCGGTCGGTCGGTCGGTCGGTCGGTCGGTCGGTCGGTCGGTCGGTCGGTCGTCGTCGGTCGGTCTCTCTCTCTCTCTCTCTCTCTCATCTCTCTCTCTCTCTCTCTCTCTCTCTCTCCTCTCTCTCATTCTTATCTC